>NDGM010958438.1:0-10743 GCA_002564305.1 Octomys mimax | reverse complement strand
GTGGAATAAGTGCTTCCCTGGCAAGCGCAAGGGTCTGAGTTCAATCCCTGGTTCCACAAAAAATAAAAATAAAAATAAAAAAAGTTTAAAAAAATAAAGTATTTGGTATGGCTTGGCTTGTAGTGATACTCCTGTTTTCATTCTCTCCAGTGCTGGGATTACAGCATTATGTGCCAGCATACCCAGTCTCAGTGGCCCTCTCAGTGCACCAGGCACCATGACCAGCGTGGCACGCGGTGCCAGGGATCGAACCCTCATTCCTGCACTTGCCTAAGCAGGTGCTTAGTCCACTGAGCTATCTCACCAGACTGTGAGTGCTTTTAATATTGCCCTGACACTCCCATATGTCATTGTTTGGATGGATAATGAATGCCAGCCCTCATAGCTGGGACTTCAATGGATGCTATCGTTGCTGTGCCCCCACACCAAATTGGCCTTTACCTTATCAAATATGAGACACTAAAAAATTGTTTATCACTACAGACTAGATCATAGATATAAGAAGTTTCCTAAAATATTTTCTTTAAAGTCCTTATTTTCATAGTCCAAGTTACTGTAGAATTTTTTTTTTTTAATCTACAGGGTCTCACTATGTAGATCCGATTCACAGTGATTCTCATGTTCTTGGCCTCCCAAGCCTGGGATTACAGGTATGCACCATCATGTCCAGTCTCAATAACCATCTCAGTGTGCCCAGGGATGGGGCCAGCATGGCATGCTGGAGATCGAACCCCGGCTGCTGCACTCTGCCTCAGCAGGCCCTTTAGTCCACTAAGCCATCTGGCTGGCCCTAAAAAAATTTTTTTTTCAGTACTGGGAATTGAACTCAGGACCCTGCGCTTGCCAGGCAGGTGCTTATTCCACTGAGCTATCTCCCCGGCCCCCAGAATTTTATTTTACTTTGTGTATCATCATACAGCGTTGTTCACAGAAATAAAATTATTTTGTTGCCAACAAAATTGATGAAGGAAAGTTTTATATTTTCAGCACTCATAAATTTAAAGGTTATAGGAGACTTAGGTTTCCAACCTCAGTGGCATTTTTAACAGCTAGGATTGGTTAGTCTGCTTCCTATCACTTGTGATTTTGAATTAGGCTTATTAATAAGGATGGATAGAAAGCAGGTCGGGTAGCACTGAGCAGTCACTGGCACGTCACTGCTTCAGGTTGTTGTTTTAAGCAGTTTCCACTGCCACATTGCTCTAATCACTTTTGGCAATAGCACCTACAGTGGCCGTATACAACCAATCATACTATTCGAACTATGAGTTCAGTATTAATCGTGGAAAACCTCAGTATTTTACTTTTGAAGTAAACATAGTATTAATGAAACCCAAGTTCATGATTCATGATTGTTTAAAAAAAAAGAAAGAAGAAAATAAAATTCTAATCACTTGAAAAAATACATATCTACTTACTGGTAAATTTGAAAATCTGAAATTTGTACTAGTTTTTGAAGTGGCAACAAGCCGGAAATGAAAACAAAACAAATTCAGCTAACATACAACATCTCTGTTAGTATTTTTGATGTGTTACAGAAACTTGCTTACCCCTGAGATAATGATATAACAAAGTTTTCAGGGACTATAAAATTCTTCCTCCCTAGGGTTGGGGATGTAGCTCAGTGGCACAGCATCTGCCTGGCAAGCACAAAGTCCTGAGTTTGATTCCTGTTAGCAAAAATTAATTAATTGATTAATTTTAAAATCATTATCTCTTAACTAACATTAAAAGTAAAGATGAGTCAAAATTTCTGACATTAAATTTATATCTGCCATATATAATCTAGGAAAAAATAGGGGACATGGCCAAGGTTTATGAATGCATTGAGCATTGTCATTTATCCTTTACTTCAAATATTGCAATAGAAAACAAATTCATGTTAACATATAAAAATGGGAATGATCTGAAGTCTTACTTCTTTTGTCTTACTCTTTCAAATCATATATTGAAAAACGGAGATAAGCCAGATCACTTTTGAAGATCATTTTACTGCTTCACTGAACACAAAAGTTATGATTGGCTTGCTTTATTCTAGCACTGCTCAGCTACTATGGCAGTGCTCAATTTCTTCCAAGTTGTTATCTGCATTTTGGTCTATGATCTTTAATTTTGCTGATTGATTGTGAAGGCACTCAGCTCTATTCTTTGACAAGTGTGAGTGTTACCAATAAAATTCCCTGACCAGAAGACTCTACTCTGATCAAAGGCTGTAATAAATGCTTAATATCCTCTACATCTAGGAGATACCAAATTTGCCAGGGACAACCTGGTTGGAGCTTGGCAAGGCAGACAGTTGTGGACATGGCAGAGATGATGGAGGCTGTAGGCTTCCAAGAGCACAGTGACTCTTGGAGTGCGGGTGCAGGCCATCAGCTACTCAGATGTTTGAGATTCCATCCAAGGGCTCATTGCCCACTCTAAGCTGCTACACAGACCAATTCCTAATGCTCACAAAGTAACACCAAGATGACATGCAAGTGCCTCAGTCTGTTTTCTATACTACGCCTCTGTATTTCTCAGAAACATTCAGACATAACCCCAAAATGTTTGCCATAGCATGAAAATTCCAAAAACCTAGCTCTCATTTTCTACATGGGTAACTTTGAAAGTTTTACTTAGCTTCTGAGTCCCTACTCCATATGTACAAAGGTAACATTCATACCGATTTTTTATGTTCTTTTATGAGATAATTTATACAAAATTAACATAGTGTAGGTATTTGTCTTGTGCTAAATATTTTGCAAAGTTTCAAATTGTTCTCATTTTAGTTCACACAAAATCCACAAGTCTAATACAGAGCTTCTTTTGTATTTTGCAGTTAACCCCAATACAAAAATTGAGCTACTTGTAGCAAAGTTAAACACTTTGTCTAATCATAGTGCTAATACTCAGATGTTTGGTCATCTCATCTGCTTATCCTTGAGCTAAGGTGCTCAGTAAAGCTCACGCCTCCTGACCAAGACTCCTATTACTGCCTGCCATATGAAACCCATGACACAGTGTTCACTACTTTCACTCAAAATAGCTATTTCTATTCTTATATCCACAGGATGGTGGTGTCCAATGAGATGTTTGATGATGAACAGAATACAACCAGTACTTTCAAACCAATTTGCAGAAATGTTTTAATCAATAAAATATTTGTCCGTACTTTATATTTTTATCCAAAGTTTTAACATATGGTAACTTCCAAAAAGTGCCAGAAAATATTAATCAGGGTGGGATAAACCAGGATTAACTGGAAGTCTAGGAACAGATGAACATATTTAAGTGAATAGCGTGAACCTATGGGTGTCATTTGAAATCTTATGAATATTATTTATTCATATTCTAATTCTTCTTAGTTCATGAGATGACATTAAGCATGAATACAAGTGACTTAGATTTCTGAAAATTGGTTGAGTCCCTGATGTTTACGTTTGTGAAGGAAGAGACTGAGTCAAATACATCCATATTCAGAGCATGCTGGCACTTTATCCTGATTCTTGATTTTAAAACTTTTTTGTCATATTCTTCAGGAAAATGATCATTAAAATTTGAATTTGCTTAGGATTTTGATTGAGTTGATTTCATTTAATTAAGGCTTTGCATTTAGACTACACTGAACCTTGTGGTAGAGCTGGATAGAATATATATATATATATATATATATATATATATATATATATATATCTTGATTAACAAGTATGAATCCTTCATGCTTTTGGAAAAGATGATCTCGTTTGTGTTTGAGTCAGAAAGATAGCTATAGTAGTATTGGTTACCACATGCAGAGTTCATAAACAAATAAAATTTTGTCAAAAGCTTCCATTTGCAAACTAAATTATTGACAAACAAAAACAATCAGGAATATATATATATATATATATATATATATCTCAGATAATGAGCTTAATTTATTCCATGATTCTGGGGAAGATAGTCCTGTTCAACTTTGTTTGAGGTTGAGGCCTGGCCAAGGTCATTCTGCACCTGATGAGTTGATGAATGAAAGCAAAGCTCTGCCAATAGCATCTGTTCTCAAATCAAATTTTTCATGAACAGAAGTGTTCTTGAACTGAGGTATCACTGAGTAGGATTTACAAGGTAGGTTTGCAAGCAGATTTGGGTAAGAAAGAAAGCAAACACAGAAGATCCCTCTGCACTAGAATTCAAAGGATCCCATCAAAAGTCTAAGGCCTGGAGCCCACTGTGATGTTCCCCTGCACTGGCCTGCTGGAGTCTAAACTGAAAGCCTGAAGATTGATTTTAAAGGCAGTGGTGTAGACTGTAGCTCCTCTGACAAAGCACAATTGAGACATCCTTCTTCTTTCCCTTGTATTTCATACAGGCTGCAATCCCATTGGTTGGTGGCACCCATGCCCAGCTGAGTTCAGTAAATTCATCAACCAGACATGTCCAGTACTATTCTAGACCAGTCACCATGATTAACTGTCAGAGTGGTGGGGATATGGCTTAATGGCACAGCACCATCCTGGCAAGTCCAAGGTCTTGAGTTGGATTTCTGGCATGAAAAAAATTAATTAATTGATTAATTAAAGATCAGAGATGCCTGAATAATTTATCTATCAACTGATTTTGCTGTATCTTTGCTTTTAGATGGTCAATGGCTCTGATTGGAATCTCTTCCATTGTAGGATTTGCAAGTAACAAAAGTAGATGAAATAACAATTTGATATGGTACCTTCACTGTAGAGGGCTTCCCAGAGATCAGCAAACTTTCACACTTAACACATGTAGACAATATTGAGGTTTTAATGCTCCTATGCATAGAAAAAAACTTGTAAGTCTGTTTTCTACTTCCCTATATTAGAGCCTTTCTGACACATCAGTTCCTAAGTAATTATATCAGTGACTTGTTTCTGTTCTTTTCTTGCTATTCAAAGAAAAAAAAAACATTTCATATAGAAATGGAAGTTTATAATGCATTAACAAATCACAAAATGCATCAAAGAATTTAATACTATTATATAAATTTCTTTTATTCTATGGGTAAAAGTATGATTTCAGAAGATGTGAGGATCAGTATTAACATCCTTATTTCTTCAGAGAAATCATGTGTAAATATTAATTTTCTAGATTACTAGACTCAGTTTTCTTCATTCTTGACTGGCTTGTCAGCTTTTGCCTTAAATCTTTCAAATTTAATAGTTCACATCTAAATTATTGATTTGACCTACCCACTTTCCTTCTCCTTGCTCTTCTGTATCTCAGAAGGTAACAAAACCGTATTTGTAGTTAGTTGTTCAAATATCTAGGTTTATGTCTTTTCTTGCATCATTGATTTTATTTGCTAGTCAGAATGTATCTTGATCAAAACTAAATATTTCAGCCTGGGCAGGAGTGCTTCAACAGTATGTTTTGTTTCCTTATGGTTCAGAAAGTTAGAAGTCCAACATCAAGTTGTCAATAACTTGGTGTCCAGTAAAAGTCCATTTTCTGGTCTTAAATGGTGCTTTCTCTTTATGTCCTGGAAGGAGAAAGGGTAATCTGAGTCTTCTCTTGAAAGGAACATCATCCTACTCATCAGGCCTTATCACTGAATAGCATATCCCTGGGGATTATGTTTTCACACATTAAATGCTAGGAGACACAAATCTTCAGTCTGTAGCAGACTGAATCTGTGACAAAATTTAGAATATATAGAATCCAACCATTGCTCACTACTTTTGCAAAACCAACTTAGTTGAAAGCAACATCTTAATTATTGCAACAATCCTCTAAAGTGTTTCTTAATTCTTTGCATTCTATTTTTTCCCAAGGTATGTTTCAGAGAAAATAATATTGTCATTCTTCAGCTCAAAAGATTCTTCTCTTACTTAAAATACAATTAATTCTTACTCTGTCCTAAAACTTGCCTCCAGTGGTAAACTTAGTGTGAGGAAGCCTTAAAAAATACTGATGCCTCCCAAAGAGTAATTAAGTTAGAATCATTGGGGTTGGTGAGTGGAAAGTCTTATATTTAATTGTTCCCCAAGTGATTTGAATATAGGGCCAAGGGATAGAAGTTACAGTCTTCCATAATCTGACCCAACAACCCTAGGCTGCCCCACACAAGTGATCTCCTACCTGTTCTCTTCATTCTCCCTTCCCCTGCTCCCCTCCTGTCATCTTCCAATCTCTTCTGATCTTTTCTTTCATTTGCTTAACACATGAGACACCCACTTTATCTCTACAACTTTCCTCTACCTGGGACACTTATCCCAAAATTCCTCAGTGCTTTCTCACTGTCTCTATTCTTATCACTGGTTTATCAAAAAGGCTTTCTTCATTCGCCAAAAATAAATAACTCAAATGAAAAATAAATTATATTTATCCCTATTAATCTCTATCTCCTTGCCTTGTATATTTTTCCTCTTAGAAATTGTCACTATCAGAAACTATATATTTTTATTTGATTGATTTCTGCCAGCTTCTGCTGAAATGTAAACTCCAATGTTAGTAGAAACACTGATGGTTTTGTTCACTGTCCTGTGCCACACACAGCTTAGGAAAAGGCCTTGCTTGTTTCAGGAGCTCATAATCATTTATTTAATGAAAAGATTAATTTCACAAGCCTCAGAGCAGAACCTGGAGCAACCACTAGCCTTTGAAAGCTTTTGTGCAAATTAGAAATAGGAATCATTTGAACAGACAAAAGACCAGATGTTGACATATTGGTTATTTATTTGATTTGTTTTGTTTTTATTTTTTTCTTATTATTTATTTCTAACTTTAAAGCTTATAGTAGAAAGGTGAGAATAATAAAGGGAAGGAGACCAAGTATTTTATTCAATATCATTAATTGTTAAATGTTGTTTTCATTTGCTGCCTTATTCCCTTTCACATTTCTGACACAGAATAGCCAGAACCCACAATGTACAGGGTAGGTTTATTTTGGTCACTTGTCAGCCCATAATCAGCTATCTCCATAGAAAAACACCATGACAAAGCAGCATAGCAGAGCAAAACTACTAGGTCATGGTGATCAAAAAACAGAGAGGGACAGATACATGTGCTGCCAGGTCATGCTCCTCGTGCTCCCCCTCTCCCGAACAGACTCTACTTCATAACAGCAAGTCAGCTAAAGGCACCATAAGCCAGCGTCCATCAAAAACCCCACCAATGAGCACAGGAGACTGCTAGGGACAGTTTTCAGTGTCTGTATCTGTCTCTGTCTCTGTCTCTGACTCTGTCTCTCTTGCTTTCTCTTGATAAGTCTCTCTCTCTCTCTCTATCACTCTGTCTCTCTCCCTCTATCTCTTTCTGTCTCTCTGTCTCTCTATCTCTTTTATATGCTTCTCTCCCTAATTACAAATAAATATTATATGATGATACATGATTATATGCATTTATATACAAATAAATGTTTTTTGTCTAAACTTTTGGTAATTAATTTGGAATTTTTTTTCCTTATCACTAATAGTAAAATCAGAGATGTTGCTACATAATTAAAGATAGCAAAATAGAATGTTAGCAGTAATTTAATACTATTATGTAATTCTCAATTCTTACTCAAACATCACTAATTATACCAATATCATACTTTATAGAACAGAATTTCTCTGAGAGTCTAAATCAAAGTGCAGGCCAGGGAGATGGCTCAGTAGAATAAGCACTTCCCTGGCAAGCGCAAGGGGCAGAGTTCAATCTCTGGTTCTGCCAAAAACAAATCAATAAATAAATAAAGTAAATCAAAGTGCAGTACTTGAGTTCCTCGTGTTACTGTCTCTGAACTATGACACATTTAAAGATATCTATTGATTTATAAACTTCCATTTCATTTAGGTTTTTTTGTTTGTTTGTTTTTTCAGAGTCAGGGATTGAACTCAGGCCCTTGAGCTTGCCAGGCAAAGGATTATTCTACTGAGCTGTCTCCCTGACCCATTTCAGTTTTTTCTAGCATTTATTTATTTATTGAAATGTTCCTCTATGGTGTGAATTTTCAGTCCATCACATGAAGACACTGGCTGCCCGCACCTCCCCTCACCAGCAGGATTAAACTTGATCACCTGGTCCAGCAGTTGTCCACTGGCTGTCTCTACTATAGCCTTAGTTTTCCTCTTGTTGAAATCAACACACTATTTTAAGGAATCACCTCTGGAATTGCACAGCCTCTGCGTAAGTGAAATCATTCTGACTCTAGCTGCCTCTGAAGCATGCAGAGCACCTCGGCCACATTGTGTGCATGCCGCCATTGCAGATGACAGAGTACGCTGACCACGCGTAATTTGAGTAGTGGAAACAAAAGTTGCAACTGCAGTCAAGGCACTTGTTTTAGGTTGGAAACTAATTCAGAAACAAAAGGAATTTATTTCACTTCTCTGTGTCTCTTCTTGGCTGTTAAAGAATTGTTGGGTAATAATTTATGTTATTAGTTTAAAAATAAAAACAAGTGGGTCCAAAACAAATGTAGCACAGAAAATATTCTGAAAGTACTGCTACTCCAAGCCACCTAAAAATGTCAGATAAAATATAGCAAAAGTCTTTCAAATACAAAATTCTGCTTGGAACAAACAGGGAAATCCCCCAATGGCAAAATTTAAAAGGAAACAAAGATAGAATTTGATTTTCCCTAAAGCTCCAGCTCTCTTGCAAGCTTTCGCTGCCCTCAGTGACTTAGAGGTCTGCCTTGCAATCACAGGAAAGATCACACCGGAAAAGACACTGAGGAATGTAAGTGGAACACAAAAGTGAGGCCCTTGCTCTCAGTACAATCACAAAGGAAACCACCCCAGGAAAAAGGCAAGTAGGACCTATTCTAAGTAGAAAGAAAATAAGTATCTCTGGGCTCAGTATGAAAAAAAAAAAGTTTTCTCCCAAGAATTTATGAACAGCAATAATAAAAAAGAAATAGGATCATACAGATTTTGGTTTCAAATTTTAACTCGTGTTTCTGGCTCAGAAGCCTCAAGCTGAGACCTACAGATTGAACCTGGGCACATGATGCCTTCAGGGATATTTCACAAAAGTCAGTTCATATTCTTCCTTAGCAAATGAAGCCATAGCTCAGGCCATGTAGCTTTTCTACTCTTGGAAACAAGCACCATGTTTTAAAACAAAATTGGCAGCAATAAATACAGCCCTAGAAAATTCAAATAACTGAATTATTGGGATATATTTTTTTAAATGAAAAAATGTAAAGGAACAAAAAGTACTGGAAAGAAACAAAAATGTTAAATAAAATGTCAGACTGATGCAAATAAATCATAAATAATTCTTAACTATATTAAAATATCATTAGTAATTTAAAAAATTAAGAAACTTCTGCCTTGGACAATGAAGTTCATGTGACATTGATGTTCTGACTCCTTGATGTTCTGACCACAGATCTCAAGCGATATAAAGAATGTAAAAGTTACACTTTTAGGTAACAACACATCCAGTAATCTAAATGAACCTGACTGGGTTCTTAAATCAAGCACAGCCTCAGATCTCAGAGGGAAGATGCTTGATGGATGCATGCACTAGACGCCCCTCAGCTCCAAAGTTAGGTGCCTGAATAATGCACAGCTCCAGTTTCTATAGTCAATAGCTTAGTCTATGCAAAATTTTTTATTGAACATGCTCCTTAGCAATTTTGTATGTTGAGTAGATTTTATACATTGACTTTTCATCGTATAATATACTTTACTATTAAATAGTCTAGATTTATTTATATAAGTAGAGGTCATTTCACTTTTTATCAAGGAATATATTGGTCAGACTTTGTAATCTATTTGAAATGTTCAATAATTATACGCATTGTATGTTATTTTTGAGTAATGCTAAACAAAGACAGAATCCTTTATGTTAGTTAAATATTAAAATCAAGTCAGGATGGTAGAAAGTATGTACTGGTCAAATGTAGCTTCCTAGTTCTCCACTATAGCAAATTTCTCTTTTGCATTTAACGATGTTCTTGCTAGAATTTATTAAAATGCTTTGAACCTGATCAAGGAAACATTGTAGGGACCAATTCATTGACTTTTGACACCATCATGCCTTAAGTAGATTCCCAGAATTTATTCCATTTGTTTAACTTCCTCTAGCAAGAATCTCAGAGTAAAATAAAGGGTTTTATCTTTTCATATCAAACTTTATAAATTTCAGTGATGGTTAGGGATTTTTGTAATTATTGTTTACTTCATATTTTATGCCCATAGGCCCTGTCCAAACAAATTAAACTATCAACTAATATGGTATAAGACATAGCATTGGTAGATTTTGACGTGTGGTACTATTCTTGATGCTACTTGAGATAGCAGATGCATGAGAATGCCTTTATCAAGGCCTACAGAATTTATAGTGCAATGGTTGTTAATAAATGTTTGAACATTTTTAAGCAATAAGGTAGAAGGTGGGGGAATGCTTACTCCTAAAAATGTCTTATTCAAGATTTTCAGGGGAAAATGTAAAAAGCTGAGTGCCTGAGTACTTCGGTAATGAGTGGAACCTGTGATGCTAAAAGCTGAAAAATTTTCACATAATATCATACTGTGGTTGATACAGTTGTACCCAACGCAGAACCTTAGCTAGCAATTCTGATACCATTGCATATTTACATAGAAGGAAGACAAGTAAGAGACAGTTCATGGCCAGCAGATGTGGGTTAGGGTGGGAAGTTTCAGATCAATCAGGGTAGAGCACTTGATCATCCATGTGCCAATGGATTAGACTTGGAGATGACGCTATGACTTCAGATTTGCATAAGATAGATACAAATGGAAACCAATAAAATACTGATATGTATATGTATTTATGATGATTAATATATATATA
>NDGM010958434.1:0-18023 GCA_002564305.1 Octomys mimax | reverse complement strand
GTTTCTCTGCCCTGGAACTGAGGCTAAAGCACCCACATGGAATGGCTTGGAAGAACAGCCTCTGCACATGGCTGTCCCAGCCTGGACCTCTAATCCGGCACAACTCTCCTCCCTCCCTGTCCTGCCAACCCCTCTGCTCTAAGCCCTCCCCTTTGAGTCCAGTTCTCTTGCCCAGCAATGTCACCAGCCTCATGGCACATTCAGACAAGCCCAGGCTCTTACCTTGCAAGTTCCTGAGCCTGGCCCACAATCTCCACAGAAGAATTCTGTGGCAGGAAGAATTCTTAAAGGTCAAGTCTAGAAAACAGAATTATTAGATGGAAGCTCCGAGAATTCCTGGTGTCCTGGGAGTGCCAGTGATATGAAATAATTTGATCTCCTTCAAACCCTAGGCACATATGGTGCAGAGGACCTTACTGTTCAGCCCTCTAGCCAGACCACAGGCTGCTCCGGGCTAATCCCAGATGAACAGTGGTGGTCCAGATTTCGGAAGTTCTAACCTGGGCACTTCATGAGCCAGCTCTGCAAACTTGTTCCTGTCTGAGCCTCAGTCTCCTCTTCTGTAACAGAAGGAGGTTACATCAGATGATGTCTAGGCACTGCCAGAAGTGAGGTGAGGATTTCATTATAAAGAAAAACATCCTTCGTTTTGTGGATAGTTCTGAGATACCATGAAAAACATTTCAGGAGGTGACAGCCAATTCTCCTCTAGAAATTTTTTCGGAACAGGGAAATATGCATCAATATATAGATGTCTAGCCAGTGGTGTCCCAGGAAGATGGCAGGAACAGCAAGACCCAGGAGTAGAACTCCTGTGTGGTCACACAGGCCCACGTACTCTCCCCTGAGTCTTTGGATTCAGATCATACACATCCTATGAAACAGGTCACAGGCTGGTGCCTGGGGCTCTAGGGCCTGGCTTTCTGATTTCACTAATGTCCTCTAATGGACATAACCCCCAGAGCTGGACACTATGCCCAATGTCCACAATTTAAAGGAGAAGTCTAAATTGGCTCACACTTTCTGGGGATTCAGCTCATCATCCACCAGCTCTAAGGAAGGAGCTTCAGGGTGGAAGATCATGATGCAGTGAAGCTGCTCATTGGGTGATGGCTGGGAAGCCAAGCAAGGTAACAGTGCCTGATCACAGGGCCAGAAAACAGACAGAGACCTCAGGGCCACATAGCCACAGCCACCCAGACACACCCGAAGTGTGTTTCACTGAGTCCCTGGGAGGATCCCAACCTCCATCAACCCAATGCCATCAAGCTTAACATCAAAGGACATGAGGCAGTCTCCAGCTCATGATTCCCATATGTTGGGTAGCAAGGACACCATGAAGCCACTCTTGAGAGGTAGAAATGACCCCAGGCTCAGGCAAAGGAGCTCCAGTGAAATAGACAGGTACCTGGATAATTTGAAAAGAGTGACTAGATTAAAAACCACAGACCACTTTTTCCAGGCCCACAGGCCAACCCACAAATATCGACCAGGCAATGTGCTAAGAAGTTCATCCGGGAAGGCCAGGAAATCAGGAAGCTGGCGGTTCCACCGAAGCCTGCCCTAGCTGCGGCAAAGCCAACCTCCACTTACATGGCTTTTTCTAATGGATGTGGGCTTCGGATCCTATTTTCCAGGACCACAGGGGACTGCTAAGAGCATTTTCCTGCAGAAGAGCTCAGGAAGATACCGCGGGTGTTCACAGAGCTCTTCCATGGTGGAAGCTCTCCTCTGGAAGCCTTCTGGAGCAGACGGAGGAGAGCCAGGGGCGAAGCTGTGACCATCCCCTGCCTGCACGGCTGCTGGACTGACCCATGGATGCCACAGTCATAGTTGAAAACAACTCAGTGCTGGAGACTCTGAGCAAGCACAGGCGCTGAAAGGCCTCAGCGATCATTTACTTCATGGGGGAGGGGGACAAAGAGCGAGGGTCAAAAGCAGGAAGCCATGCCTCAGGGAAGAGGACAAGAATGCGATCCGGCACTGTTTCAGCCCAAGATGGCACTGGCCATTGTGCAGGGAGCCAGAAAGCCCTGAAGACTTGGTGATCTGCTTCCAATGTGCCACTGTCAGAGAAGACACAGTGGGAATTCTTGCATCGTCCCTCTGGGTCTTCATCTGCTGAAGGGAGGGCACTCGCTGAGAAACAGGGCAAGGCAAGGTCCCAGGGGAGAGGAAGAGGAGTCTGCCTGAACAGATGGAGCAAATCCGAAGTGGCAGTGCTACTGCAGGTGCCGCCCAGCATGGTGGTTGGTATGTGAGGCAGGCGGTAGAGCAGGGACAAGTAAGTGGGGCAAGGATCAAAGAGCCACACAGAACAAGGATGTCTGTGTCAAAATATCCAGAAACCAATAGATAAAAGTCGTCCTATCCCCCCTAAAACCTCCAGGAATGCATAAAACTGAAAGTACCTGACCCTGGCCTGTGTCCACCTTCATTTGCATTGTGGGTTTGGCTTTCCCAGCATGGCTTTCAGTGCCATAACACTTCCTTCAAAGACCGTACATGGTCAAGACCTCCCCCTTGCGGTGGGTGGGCTAAGTCAGCTACCCCATTAGGCCACGACTCCTGTCAACCCACAGCCATGGCTCCTCCCATACCCCAAGCCCTAAGAGACCAGGGCCTGCCCCTGCCATCAGCCTGCTCTTCTCACTGACCCACTCGGTCTCACTCTGAGGGCCTCCTTCCATCGTGCTAAACCCTACCTTTGCTATATTTCCTGTGTCCTGCACAATTCTTTGCTTCGGATACCAGGAACCTTCCTGTGACACTTCCTGCCGAGTACTACGGCCCAGGAGAGTCCTGGGCTGCACCTTGCAAGAGTCTTCTCTTGGCTGATTCCAGCCCACTTGTCTGCAGGCTAACAAGAGTGAGAGGGTGGCCCACACTGGTGTAGAGGAAGTTATGAAGAGGATATAAAGCCCATTCTATCCCCTCTGCCTCCAAACGGAATGCAGCCTCCTCCAGAGGATGAGAGCCCCAGCATCTCAATTAGCGAGGCCTAGGCCCTGCTGGATACAACCCAGCAGCCAGACTAGCAGTGGCTTAGCCAAGAGCGCAGCTTCTTCGTCCTCTTGCAGAAGAGGCCCAGGATGACTGCTGGAACTCCAGCCATCGTCTCCCAGGCAGCAAGGAGACAGACAGCGAGAAAAGCACTTAAGAGCGGCGCTTCCTCCCAGGCAAAGGGGTTGCTCCGAAGCTGCCTGCCCACCAGCTCCACTAGGCATGGCGTTTACCTCCCATGGATGGAGGAACTTGCCCACATGGCCAGGCTGAGGGAGCCAGAAGCTATCGTTGGCTTCACTGTGTCTCCCACGAAGGAAGACGAGGAGTCAGTGACTCCGTGCGTGGGCTCTCGCCCTCCGCCTCTTGTAGAACCTGTCTTTTCTGGGCTTCTGACCCTGTGACTGAAACTTCAGTTTCTGACATCTGTATAATAAGGAAAATCCACCCTGGCTTCATCCCTAATTTAGAGGGAAGCAGTAATAATACAGAAGTGAGTGAAAACCAAAAGGAGGAAGAGGAAAAAACAGAAGGAGGGGGAGAAGAAAAAGAAAAGGAGAAGGGAGGAGGCACTGGACCAGGCACTGAGAGAGGGAGGAAAACAAGGGATGGCCCTGACTGCCGTCTTTCCCACAAGGACCAGTGGTGCAGAAGCGTTGGGCTGGGGTGGGGCCCGGGGGTCGCCTAGGCATGAGAAAAAGTCTGTCCTCTTCTCACCCCCCGAAGGACCCACCCTCCCCTTTCTCCCACCAGCCAGGGCTGCAGAAGCCGGTAGTGCTCAAGGGCCTCTCTAATAGCAACTTGGGCTCCTCCTGGCCACAAGTCTATGGGCGGGTGGCCGTGATAAGGACGGATGACTGTCACAGGGTGAGCGGAGTTGGAAGAAGTGGCAGAGGAGGGAGGACCATGGGAGGGCCAGCACCCATGGGGACTCCACATCCAAAAGAAAGAAGGTGGCGGCCCTGGCACAGGCAGCCGTGGGTCTTGTTCCATCTGTAAAACCTGAAAGATGAAGAACCTTGATTGAAATGACGGAATGTCAGGGCACACTTCAGGGTGAAAAGATGCAGGGACTGCTCTTCTACCTTTCCACAGAGCCTCAGCGGAGACACCCGTGAGATCAAGGTGAAAGCAAGTGACGGTGCGCAGGGACTCTATTACGCATGCCGAAGAACATCACTGCTCTTGTGGCCTCCCATATATATTTGAAGAGGTTTTGTAGGATGAAGAGGAGAGCACTGGATGGATCAGAAGGAAGGAACACTGTAGTGGGAGGCAACATTGTGTAGAAAGGCCAGAAGGGTGAAATAGCAAAGGGTGTTCAAATAAGCGCTGCTGGTTGGCCCAGTGGATAAGGGTGAGTGTAGGGAGAGAGTAGGAGACTGGGAAATGGTGAGGCCTCCTCCTGGGAACTGTCTGTGTCATCTGAGAAGGTGTGAGCTTTAGTCAGAGGTACCTAGGAGCCACTGAAGGTGACAGCCAAGCTGTGGCCTAGTCAGAAGCACATTTGAAAGCAAGTGTTCTGGCTCAGAAAGAGAAGAAGGCTTGGATGAAGCAGAAAGGCAAGCTGAAGGATGACTTCAGGGTGCTGAGGAGAAGTGGTAAGGTTCCTGCAGGGACCGCAAGGCAGGGGACAGGGGGACCCAGTGGAGAGTGTCACTAGCACAGGGGTGTGTGTCAGGGCCTAGGATGAGGCCTAGATTTCTGAGGTCAATGGCAAGACCACTAGTGATGCTATTAGCTTGGCAGCAACTACAAGAGGCAGAATTCTTGCAGGGAAGAGATAGGTTTGCTTTTTTATTTTATAGAGGTGTGGGAGGGGGTCATGCTAGCTTTGAACTCACTATGCAGCCCAGGCTGGCTTTGAACTCATGGTGACCCTCCTGCCTCAGCCTCTTGAGTGCTGGGATTATAGGCATGTGCCATCACACCCAGCTAGGCTTGCTTTTTGGCATGTCGATTTTGAAGGGGCAGAGGGACCTTCAGGGGCATGTGAGCAGGAGACCACTGGATAAGCAGTGGAGGAGCTGGAGACCAACATAGGTCATCCCTGCCCATGTGACTGACTAAGTGACCTTTGTCATTTTCTTCATGGGCCTCCTGCCTTTCATGAGGTCTCTGGAAACCTGGTCACACCCAGAGCAGAGCCAGTGAACCCCTTGCTAGGATGGCCAGGGAGCTAAGTCAGAACCCTGGAGTGGCCCCGGTCCACCTAGGAGATGAGGCCCTGGACCGAGCAGCACACCCGCACACAGGACAGAAACCTCTCCATCCATGCTGGCCACACAGGCACCAAAGTACAATGCCTCCTAGAGGGTCCCTCGGTTGAGAAGCCCCAAGCTCTCTCTTCTTGTGTTGACTTTAGGAATCACAGACCTCCAAAGATAGGAGAGAAGAGGGACACAGAGTCGAGGTGGTAGAGAGGTGGTCAGTGGCAAGATTCAAGGACAGGGGAAGAGCCTGGGAATGAGGGCCAGGCAGAGGGCAGCCACTGCTGGGGCTGGATAGGGCAGACCAGTGGCTAAATGAACCAGCTGTGGTGCAGACCGATCAAGTCACCAGAACCAGCCTACCATTGCCTTCAGTGACACGGGAGCACAGCTGTCCGGCACTGGCTCCTGCCCTTTCTGTTATCTGTCCCATCCCTGATCTCTTCTGAGTGCCTGATTTGCTTGTCCCCTCCAGCATATCCACTGTGGCCACTCCTGAGACAAAGACTCTGTGAACAGACGGTGACCCGGGCCAGTGGAAGGCTCCGATCTGTCCAAAGGCAGTGGAAATCAGATTCGCCATATCCAACTTCCAGGCTAACACAGCTTGGAAATTGCAAAACCATTTATCCCTCTCTGGAGTCAGAATCCTGATTTGGAGTGATGAGCCCACTTCAGCGGACACTCCCAAAGTCAAGAGGCCTCCTCTGTGATCCAGGCTTGAGGCTCTAGCCGCAGGCAGTGCCTCTGAAGGGGACCGTGGCCAAGAGTCGGATCTGAAACCTCCTGTTCAGGACAGGGCTTACCTTCCAGCTGAGACCAGGGAGTGGATGCTGGACCTAGAACCCTCTAGAATGGGGGCATTGGGTGGGAGCGTGGGGGCTTCCGAAAGAGAAAAGAGGAGACCGAAGCAAAAGACCGTGAGATCGGAGGCAAAGACCACTTCCTCCAGGGGCAGCATTCCCCTCGCCATTGCAGAGATCACGGACCAATTATTCCATCAAGTTCGATATTAGAGAATCCAACTTCATTAGAGCGCCAAGGCACATGAAACGTTAATCATGGAAACCTTGATATTCTGCAGGAGAGACTCACTCTGAGAAGAAGAAAAAAAAAAAACACTTTCATTTTCCTTTGAGGTTAATAGAAGGCTAATTTGAAAGCACTCGGTTAATGAGAAAGCTAAAAATACCTGCTGTATGATCACATGCCTCGGTCCGGGGCTTGGTGGCTGCAGCCCCTCGGGAGCCCGAGGCCAGCTTCAGAGGGGAGGGCGCAGAGAGGCCACTATTACTGCTCTGCTAACGATGAGGTCTTCAGGCTCCGGGAGTGAGTGGGTTCTCTGCGCCTGTCCCACCCGTGAGGACAGCCCATCCACTTCACAGTTATCCGGAAGGATGCTGTGAGGGTAGGGAGAGAGGGTGCCTCCAGGGCCTTGCACAGGTGCACCAGGGACTGACGCCCTTGGGCGTGAGGGGGAGGGGCTTATGCAAATTTGAAGGTGTGGCGCGCTCAGACTCCGTCCTAAGGCCCCAGAGTGTGAGCATGCGCACCTGCGTGGTACCTGTGCGCAGCAAACGCGAAAAGGAGTTTAATTGAACAGAAGAGAAGCCCACAGGGCTGGCGGCTTGGAGGGCAGTGAAGAAAGAGAGTAGGCCCCCCACATTCAAAAACGGTAGTTCAGGAGCTCAGTGAGGAAACCACGTAGCAGGGCCACGTCCTCCTGCATCCGCAGCTACCAGGAGCCCGTCTGAAGGAGGTGGGTCCTCAGCTACCAGGCTCGGAGCGCTCCCTACTGCAGCCCTGGACCCTGGACCCTGGACTCTGAAACAGGCTGTCTTGGGGCCTCTGGGCACAAGAGAGGCCCAGATTCTGCTTGCTTTGGAGTCCTGGCCTTCAGGATACACGGAGGGAAAAGTTGCGAGAGGAGGGAGCTGCCAGTTCCCTGTTCCTCCCCTGGAGCTGGAGCTGGCTCTTCCAGGGCTGGGATCTGTGCTTCCTATGGCAGCGCCCATCCTTTGGTGGGGTAGCCAGTGGCAGTCCCACAGTCCTGGCTCCCCAAGGCTGACAGCGGGCTTTGCTGTCTGCCTCACCCTGCGGCGATGTCGTGCTTCAAGAGCACCATGAGTGGATTCCAGGCGTGGTTCCCACACTAGTTATCTTCCCTCCAGCTGGGAGCCAGTGTTAAAGGACACGGCCGGGAGAGCCACTGACGAAGGATGCAACCAGGAGGGCCACTGACAGCTCGAGGGTGGGAAACACTCTCCCCCCTCCCAGAAAGCTTGGGAAGCCCAGGGAATTCCTCCTCCTGAGGCTCCGAGGTTAGAAAACCCTGGCTCTTGATAGTAGCTTTTTTTTTTTTTTTTTTTTTTTTGATAGTAGCATTTTTGAAAGCCCACTGTGTGCCTGAGATGGCACGCCAGCCCCAGCAGGGGATCTAGCTATAGTGGCATAGAGGAAAGAAATAAACCCACAGTCTCCACAGGCAGAATGCACATTGGCAATGGCTTAATGTGTCCCTGTGACTCCCTCTCAGTACATTCTGTCCACCCTCGCCTGCCTACTCCCTTGAAGACATTTGGCCAAATTATGTACATTTTCAGCCATGCCTGGTCATTAGAGCCACGTCATTCCAGCATTTAGTCCAGTTCATTTTAAAACTGCTGTTTCCACACAATCAGAAGCTGCTCCTCCCTCCTCAGTCCTCAGCAGGCTGGGCCTGGCTGTGGCTGTCGGGGTTTCTAGGTAGGATGAGGGTGGGGGTCTGGGATACCCAGGGCCTCCCTGCCCAAGCTGGTTCCTCCAGCCATGGGGCCTGGAGAGCTGTCCTGTGGCTGGTGGTCTCTTTAAGTCTGATTAGCCATCCCTCAGTCCCACTGGGGGAAAGGGTCACAAGGCCCCCAAACGGACCACCCTGGCTCCATTCCTTGATCTAAGCAGCACAGCTCCTGCTCAGCTTTGTCCTCTTGCCTGCCTCTTTCAACCTTCTGCCCTGCCCCCACCCAGAATTCTTCCTGGAAGAGAATGCCAAATGACTAGAGCTCAGTCTGTGCCACCACTGTTACCCATATCCCTGCCCCCACCTAGGTCCCAGAGGAGAACAAGGGGTGGACAGAAGATCTGCTGAAAACACTTCTAGCTCCTGCTACTCTCTCCTCAGGATGGGCAAGAAGAGTCTTTCTGTGCGCGCGCGCGCACACACACACACACACACACACACCCAGCAAGGCAGCTTCCTCCTGCCTCAGCTGGCTGTGGCAGGGAGATGAGATCGGGTTCATGTCTAGAAAGTGGTACTATTCTACGAGCTCATTTGCTGCCTGATTTATTCCTCACAACAGCGTATGACGTCTTCGACACGTTCATTTCAGAGATGGGGAAACTGAGGCACAAAAGGCCAGACAGCTCCTGCCAGGTCACACCAGGAATGCCAGTGGCTGGCTCTGCAGCCGGTGCCCTTAGCTCCCCCGAAGCAGCCTCCTGGGCCCTGCTTGTGGGGCGGAAGATGATTCTCCATATGAAAAGGGGTATATCAAGTCTGTCCCCCTCCCAGCCCTTGTCACCAGGCTTAGGATAGAGGGGGTAGAGTTGTGGCAGTGCCTGCTCACCTATCCCAGAGATGAGCCAAAGACTCTTCAGAGAAAAGGCCAGGAAGGGCTAAGCTATGCTGCAGGAGATGCTGGGTTGGTGGAAAGGAGGGAGGGACAGAGACCTGAGCAGAGGCGGGACGGGGTACCTGCAGGGCGCTGGGGATGCTGGGGAAGGGCCTGGGTGAGTGGGCTAGCCCTAGGCTTGGTGACATCCTAAAGAGAAGCAGGATGCCTATGTATGGCCTCAGGCTCAGCAGCGCAGGCCTCCAGCCTCACCCCTTCCCTGGGGCCTGCAGGCCACTCTCCGGAACCCCCTGGTCTGGGGAACCCATCTCGCTATGGAACATAATCCTGTAATGTACAACTAATGTTCTGTGGACAGTTACACAGCAGCGCCGCAGCAGGCCCTTGCACTCACAGAGAAGACCTGGCCAGCCGCCAGGAGTGAGACCGGTGCCTCGCCAGGCCCAGGCCACCTGGAGGTGTCTGTCCTTCCTGGGAGCCTGAGGCCACAGGGCAGAAGCCAAGGTGCCTTCTGTTCCCCTCTCTGCTCTCTTCCAAGTTCCCTGCAGACGCCATCCTAACTCTCAAAGAGACCTTGCAAGGAGGTGCTGTCCCCAGGCTGTGTGAAGAAGCAGAGACCCTTCATGGCAACCGCAAAGCCAAGCTGGGGCCTCAGACTTGTTGCTGAACTTCCCCGTCCCCTTTCAGGATAGAGGTGCATCACCCCTGTGCTGGGAACCCCATTTCCACCAGCTAAAGATCCTGTTTCTGGGGCTCTGTGGGGTTCCATAGGGGTAGAGGGCCTGGCACTGGTCTTCAGCAGCGTGCTGGGCTGGGGTGCTGTGGCAGCCGCAGGCACCCACGCGCACAGAGATGCTTCCTGACCTGGCTGGCACGGCTGTGAGGCTGGCACACCCTAGATGGGGTGGGCGGGCAGCCTGGAGATGCAGCTCCAGCCCAAGGCCACTGCTGGAGGACCCCTTGCTGCTGGGGGGAGGTCAGCCCACTCTACTCTGCCCAGGCCATCAGCCGCTTGGATGAGGTTCGCTGCATTGTGGAGGCCAGTCTGCTTTACGTGAAGTCCACCCAGGGAAAGGTTAATCGCGTCGAAATACCTTCACAGAAACAAAGAATGTTTGACCAAAGATCAGGGAGGCCTGGCCTGGATGAGAAGAAAATGAACCATCACGATGGCACATGTCCCTCTTCACGGCAGCCATTCTGGGCAGCTGTCTCATCCTGCCATCAGCTCCCTTTGTCTTTGTCACTGGCTACGGCATGCATGGCTGGTGTTCATATGTGCACAGCATGTTCACAGGAGTTCAGGGGACTCATGAGTGAGCTGGTGTCATACACACAGCTATAAGGGGATCAGTGGTTCAGGGTACACCCAGGGTACACCCAGACCCTGGGGCCAGAAATGTCACTTCACTGACCCTAATTAGGACTACTGCGGGAAGGGCAGTAGGAGAAGAAAGCAGACATATCTGGAGCCAAATCGTGTGTCCTGGCCACCCCCTCGACAGAGGTGTGACCCTTCCTGAGATTCAGTGGCCTCTGGGCAGTGGGAACAATGACCTGACCACACTGAGCCCGGACAGATGAAGCGCATTAACAGATGTTCACTCCGGAGCTCGGCTCAGCCTCCCCTGGCCAACCCCTCAGACAAAAAGCATGCCCGACGCGGAGGAGAAACTTAATTAGGATTGGAAAAATGTGAATTCCAAGGCTTATTAAATTCATGATATTTTTACTTACCATGTACCAGAAATATATTTAGCAAAGCAATTTACACCATCACTGGCTGATGGATTGTGGTTTTCTAAGTTGGGTTTTAAGATGTAAATGGGCTTCAATCAGGGCTGCGCTGGGAAGCAGGAAAACGTTCCCTCCATGGTGCTGGTCCTCTTCTCCCCAGCCTCACTGGACAGCCACTTGGGGTGGACAAACAGCTCCCATGCCCCACAGAGGCTCTTTTTGGGCCAGCCCTTCCCAGGAAGTCTGCCGGCAGTCGAAAGCGTGGGCCAGGAAGCCCCAAGCTGACATAACACGGGCAACAGCCATTTGTCAGGTGCTGGCTGCTGCCGGGGGCTGAAGCCTGGCCTCTTTCACTCATTTACCCAGGAGCTAAGAGTCCCTCAGGCACGCTGGTCACCAGCTGCACCGCCCCGTGATTAGCAAATTGCTTAACACTTCCCTCATTCCATTGTTGTCTGCCTCAGTTTCCTCACCTGCAGCGTGGGAGTAAGAACAGCTGGTACTGGAGAAGGGCTGAGCAAATGCCTGGGATTTAGCAAATATGAAAAAGGGACCCTAGCAAGTCTATGAAAAGGCAAATTAAGCTAGGTGTGTTAGCACATGGCCATGCGCTCTGGGAGGCTGAAGCAGGAGGATGGCAAGCTGGAGCCAGCCCTGCCAACTTAGGGATGTTGTGGGACTCTGCCTCAAAACAGAAAATTAAGAAAAGGGCGGGGGATGTGGCTCAGTGTGAAGGTCCTGGGGTTCAGTACTGCAAAAGAAACAGAAAGCAGAATGCCTGCCTACACCCAAACAGCTAGTACGTATTTGTATCAGGATTCAAAAGCAGGCAGCAGCAACTAGCCCTGTTCACTGCAGGTAGAGGGGACAGGATGGGTGTGAGAGAGACCAGGCCTCCATTTCCTCACCTGCCTTTCTGTCCACAAGGAAGTGTGGCATGGGTCAGGGGCAGCCCCTGAGGTTTGACTAGACCTATTCCACCCCCAGCCCCTTCCCCCACCCCACACTCAAAGGAAGCAGGGTGGGGCTGGCAGCTCTGTCCAAATGAGACAGGGTTGTCCCAAATAGCTCAGCAGATTAAAGTGCCTGCAAGCAGGCGCAGGGGATGGGGGTTTGATCCCTAGGCCTGTGGGCGTGGTGGCGCATGCCTGTAATCCCTGCTCTTGGGAAGCTGTAAACAGACTGATCACTACTAAGTCCGATCTAGTAGTGAGCCCCTGAACACCCTGTGGACACTTCCCTAAACTACACATACACACACACACACACACACACACACACACACACACACAGAAAGAGAGAGAGAGAGACGGTTGGAGCCACAGGTCTGGGCTCCTGGCAGGCCATCTGCAGGATTCCCACAGCAGTGTTTCTGCCTTTGCTTGTCACTGTCCTCCCTCCATGGTGCCCTTGCCTGAAACAAGGGCTTGCTGCAGGAGGACAGGCAGCTGGCCTTGAAATTTTATTTACTGAAGTAATTTGCTTATGAACCCAATTTTAAATGCAAAGCAGAACATCGTCCGTGCTCAGAGGAAATTATCATAGATTCCTAACTCAGGGATTTCACTGTACACAGAACACCTGGCTGAGTGGGGCTGGCGAGCTCAGGGAGGAGCCAGTGACTGGGCCAGAAGAGGTGGTGGGAGGGACCCTGGCTGCATCGGCTGCATCCCAAGTGTCCCAACCCCTGGTGAGGCATCCAGAAGGCACAGGGGATGTTGCTGAGCCCTTTCTTTCCACTGCCTCTGCCCACCCAGCCCCTTCCCTACTTCTCCCAATACCTTTAGAAACCTTTCTCATGCTTCAAAATGATGCTTCCACCAGGAAGCCACCCTGGATTTCCCCCAGGCAGAATTGCTCCCTCTTTTCATAGTCCCCATGGTCTTGTCCTCATGGGGCCTGCAGACCAGGAGCTCCCAGAGGCCAAAGTCCTTCCTCTTGTGCTCTCAGAATCCCACATCTCCCCCAGGATGCACTCACCACATTTACTGTGTGTGTGGCTACCCGAGAAAAGATTGCTGGCTTGAATCGAGACATGTTCCAGAAGTGTGTTTATAGAATTATTTTGAATGAGGGGGGTTGATTTTAAAAATGATCTAAATAGAATGAGAAATGTGTGGAGGGGAGGGCAGGCAGAGGGGACTGTGACTGCTCCACCCCCACCCAGACCCCAGGGTCTGTCACCCAACACGCACTTCAAAATCAGTTACTCATACACCTGTAATCCTAGCAGTCTGGGAGGCTAAGGCAGGAGGATAAATCAAAAGTACCAGCCCAGCCTGGACAATTTAGGGACTTAGCAGGGTCCTTTCCCAAATTAAAAAAAAAAAAGGTGAGTTCTGGGGATGTAGCTCAGAATGCAAGTCCTGGATTCGATCCCCAATACAACAAACAGACAAAAACAGCCACAACAGAGAACTGTCTCCCCAGAGCAGACAACCTACTGCCCTGGAAGCTTCTTGGAGTCCGCAGAAAAGGCTGCCCAGGGCCTGAGAAGAAGCCCAAGAACATTATACAGACCTCGAGTGGGGGGCCTAGCCAGAGAATAAAGAGACGAACTAGTGTAGCATCTCTGAAGAGTTTCTGGTGGGGGCCCTGGAAGGATATTCAGGGACAGGAGCCCATCCCACTCATCCCACATCCACCTCGTTGAGATGCCACCCTGGGCATTTTGGAGAAGCCATGGAGCAGTGTCCTAACCTTGCTCTTTCTTCCCTTGTGGGGTCCAGTGCCAGCTCCGAGGCCCTGGGTGGTGACGTGCCAAGGTTTAAACTCTCACCCTGCTCACTGGTCCCTTCTAGACCACCTGTAGTGATCTTTCCCTAGCACATCTGGCAGGCAGGGGCCACTCACATTAGTAGCTGAAGAACTCAGCAGCACCCTACAGCTTTTGACTTGTGAATGGGTGGCAGCCATGGAACAGGCCATGTTGTCAGGGCTACATTCTGAAGTGGGGCTGGGCTGTTGCCCCATGGATCCTGCAGGGCTTTTCTGGAGCAAAGATGGGGCCCCTGCACTCTGAGCCCTGGACCCCCATGCCTCCAGACATGAGTAGAGGCTTTGGGGACACATCAGGCTGCCACTCAAGATGTTCACACTTTTATTTGTGGGTGGCCATAGGAATGCAGGTCTCCACAGACCTAGCCTGCCACTCTACCCCAGGCTCAGCTGTCCTGATGCTATCATTCCCTCCAGAACAAACATGTGCTGCTCTTCCTAGCCCCTGCCGGCACAGAACAGTAACAGCAATACAAAATAAATACTTTAAAACATTTTTTCAGGTTATAAGACCAATACATTTTGATTGCAAGAAAAGCCTAAAACCACGCAAGGAAAAGCAGAAGGAACAAAATCAAAATCATGTGATCTGTCCCCGGAGGTAAGTGCCATTAACCTTTCAGATCCTCTGCACAGAGACATTTGCCCAGTGTGCGAGGGCACAAGAAGGACACACAGCTGTGTGCCCACCATATAAAGACCAGAGGGGACTGGGCCATGCCTTTTTGTGCCTACATCCAATTGCCACCATATGAGGAACCCTTTCTATCTCGGCTAAGGTCTGCAGATCTTGCGGATGGCTACCTCATCTCCTACTTGTGTTTGGTCCTTCAAGGGACAAAGTATGACAGTCCCCACCCCTGCCCAGGAGTGAGGACTCAGCCAGAGGATACATTAACCCAGAGTCAACAGCTTATAGTTAAACATTTAAAAGGCAAAAGGATTCACAGCTGATCAAATAGTCGATGCGTCAGAAGGTTGAAGGAGATAAAGCCATCGAGTCGATTTTCAGCTCTGAATGTTTAACAAACAGAGTCACCTCCCGGGCACTCCCTGGTAAGCCCACCCCATCCCTGGACTGTGACATCCTATTTTGGTTCATCACAGCCTCTGTCTGGCGGGCTCACCCCTCAGAGCCAGATCCCTTTGCCCTTCCCTGTGTTGATTCTTTAATCACCTTCTCATCACCATTCCTCGCTGCGCTTCCGCTTCCGGCAGCTGACACCATGGCAGGCCTCCTGCAGGAGTCTGATGAGGTGGACCCCGGTGTGTGGTGGGGGAGGTGGTTGGTGTGGGCAGAGCAGACTCTGAAGCTGATGTAGATTTGAACAGTCCAAGGTCAAGGACTAGTAGCCATCTGGGAGCTTTTGTGCCATAGTCATGAATTCGAAATCAATGAAACCTCCCACCTAGTTCTCTCTTCTTTCTTCTCAGTGATTTTCAGCATGGGGTGATCTTTTCTCCCAAGGGATATTTGCCTGTATCTGGAAACACTAGAGAAGGTGGTGGTACTAGTATCTAGGGGTGCAGAGGCCAGGGCTGCTGTTCAACACCCAACACAGGTAGATTCTCATGGATCCCAAGTGGCTGAGCCTAGATCCCTGGGACCAAGAAAATTAAGTGGTTGAGCGTGGGAGGGGCAGGCACACAGCAGAGCAACGTGGTGTGAATGATTTCCCACACAATGCTAAAGCCCTGGAGAGGCTTTGGGGAGCCACTACAGGGACCACAGGCATCCTATGCTCTTTCTCAGGCTCAGCAAGACATAATCTGCCCACCTAGTGGTAGGACATTGTGTGGGGAACAAGTGGCACTGTCTTAGTTTCCTCCTCATCTCTGGGACACAGCATCTGAAACCTATAGCTCGAAGAAGGGAAGGCTTATTTTGGCTCACAGTTGGTGATCGTTCCAGTCCGTCATAGGCTAACTCCAAGACAGGGTGACATAGCAGAAGGGCACAGTGGAGGAGAAAGAGTTCATGCTATGACAGCAGGAAGAAAGGGATCATGGAGGAGGAAGGATATACATTTATACCCTTTCAGGCTGGGCCCCCAGAAACCCACGTCTTCCTAGCAGTCTTCAGCTCCCGACATCACACGTAGCCATAAGCCCATCAGTGGGCGAGTCCAGTCATGGCCCATGACAACCTACTGGCACATGAGGCTGCAGGGGGACATCTAGATAGCAACCATGACAGACACTTTGGCAATATTGAGGACTGGAAAGAAGAGGGGACAGAAGTAACCAACAGGGCACATGCTGCATACCTCCCTATTCCTAAGATGAGAGATGGTCTCCAACGGGCCCAGTGGAGCTGGCACGCATTTCCTGCTTGGAAATGGGGCTGGCTGGTGGAGTTCTGAGAGCTTGCCCTGTAGAGCTCACAGATTTGAAGACCACATTTCTTCATGGAGGGTCAAGGCACCTATTGTCTGTTGTCAAAAGAGGTGATGCATTCTCCAACTGGAAATCACATTCAGAGATGAGTCTCTGTCTAGCCTTCGCCTCCCGGCCTAACCTGGAGGAGGACAGCTGTCTAGGTGATGGATCTGAATGACAGATGCCACCATGGTGACACCACCTCCCTGGCTTTTCCTAGAATGAAGACGGAAGAGATCTTTAGACAGCAAGATATCACCGAGGAGTCAGGTCATCTGGCATGTCACCCCTGCTGTTTCTGTTTATAAACCCTGACATTGAGTATTGCCTTGAATGTTATTCACCCTCCAAGCGTCTGAGCACAGCGTTGAGGGCCGAGGAGGGGCAGCCAGCCTGGAGGGCTTAACAACGCACCCGACACGAAGGCGAATCTGGAGGGAAGGAAGGCTGCTGCTCTCCCAGCAGTTCATGCATTTTCTCCTGAAAGTCAGGCTTGCTGGCTGCATGAAGAGAAACGGAGGTTTCTCTCCCAGTGCCACCAGATGTCTTCACTGTTGGAAATCCTGCAATTTTTAATTGAGAAGACTTTATGGGAACTGAATATGGTAATGGGGTTAGAACTAAAGAGCGGTTCCAACACAAGGTAAATGAGGGTCGAAGGAAGAAGACTGGGAAAGAATCTTTGCCTCCTTAGGGGTTCATACAAACTGTCACTGGGTAGGAACAGCAGCTGTGAACACGACCTCCTGACCCTTCGTGATGGCGAGAACATTCCTTTCAGCGTAACAACGCAGATGGATGAGGTGACAGGAGAAATGAGGCTCCCTGGCATATCTGTGTCATCCCTCCTCTTTTCTCAAGGACTCCGGTATCTCCTGGAAGGCTCTAGAAAATGCCTGGCACTGGAGTGAGCTGAATCAGCAGAGATTCATTCATATATTCAGCATTTCCTAAACACCTACCATATATAGAGCACTGTGTCCCGCAGCTAGCAGATTGTCTGGCAGACAGTAGGTACTTAATATTTGTCTGTTTGGCAGAGCTGGGAGAGACTGTAGACTGCCTCTGTAGCCAACGGGTTTAGAATCCAGGGAGGACAGGTGCACCAGCGCATAACTGAAGGCAGACTGAAGCAAGCCCGTCACTCCACCCTTTGGTATCCACCTGCTCAGCTCAAAGTAAAGTATGGCTCCCAGGGGGCCAGAGAGCCTAGACAATCTCCTTTCACAATGGTCCCTATGCGTTAACATGGAGGCTCTTCCCAAGGTGGGGCAGCTCTCTCTCTTCTTTTTTCCTTCTGCTGAGCTAAGTCCATGGAACAGCAGTAGCGCCATCTTTCCAAGCTCTTGTCTCTGTCCCTGCAGACAAAGCTGTGCCTTGGGCTTTGGAGGCCAGCAGATCTGGACACCTCCACTAGATGGGAGACTCGGGGTACTGAAACTTGGTCCCCTGTTCTATCAAGGGAGCTAATTTTGTCTTCCACGGAGGGGTGGTTGTGAAAATCATGCACATGAAAGCTGTGGGTGCCCAGCGGCAGGCACCTAGGACACGGAGGAAGGCTTGGGATGGGCTGTGCTTACAGTGGCCACAAAGGCATTGGCGCTCTCTGAGCACAGGGCACCAGACCTACTGGTAGTGCTGTCTCTCACTGAGAATCACAGCGTTTTGCTTGTGGTAGCGCCCAGCAAACTCTGTGGCTTGGATAGTTAATATCATATGTATGTTAGGACCAAAGTGATATTAAACCCAAATTGGAATGTGTCTGACAAGCGCCCCCAAGGCAGGGAGGACAGATACAGCACAAATAAGGTCCATGCTCAGAGGCCTGGCTCTCTGGGTCCTCAGCTCCGTCCTGCAAACCTGCCTGCCTAAGGTTTCCCCACCCCCTACTGGCAGCATTGTTTTCCATGGGGAGAATGAACTAAGAGGACTTGAACAGGACTACAAAAAATACCCTGTTCCAAGAACTGGAAGCGCTCTGCCTCCTTCCTTGCTTTTCTCTTCATGTCTAGGAGTATATGATAACATAACAGAAAAAATGTCCTCCAAAGCAAAAATATTTCCTTTGATGATTAGATTGTCCTAGGCATCATGCTGGGGATCAGGGGCAGTCAGAGGGACAACCCAGGCTCTAAGGGTTTAACAAACACTTTCTGTAAATAATCAAATGGTGAATCTTACAAGCTTTGCAGTCTCTATGTTGTTGTTGTTGTTGTTGTTTATGTATTTAGTACAGGGGCTACAGGGTCTCACTACACAGATCAGACTCATAGTGATCCTCCTATTTTCAGCCTCCCAAGTG
>NDGM010958400.1:0-13231 GCA_002564305.1 Octomys mimax | reverse complement strand
AAAAAAAAAAAAAAAAAAAGGAAAGAAAAGAAAAACCTGTGGAAACCCAATATGTTAGACAGACAAAGGCAGAACTTCCATGCCTGATGGTACAAAGAGGGGTTCAGTACGTGCATCCATTTGACTGGGCCGAGGGATGCTCAATGGCTGTGTGTGTCTGAGGGAATTCCAGAAGAGAGGGAGGAGTGTTTGGAGCACTGGTTGAGTGCAGAAGATCCACCCTTCCCAGGGCAGCAGCGTTTTCTAATCCACGATGTGCCTGAATAAAACAAAAGGGAGAGAGAGGAGAGAGACCCGGCCCCTTGCTTGCTACGGTGGGACACCCACTGCTCCTGCTTTGGGGCTTTGGCACTTGTGATTCTGGGGCTTCAGACTCAGACTAGGATCTGGCTCATTACTGATACAGGACAAACACAATTCCCAACCCACTAGATGTCAAAGGTGCCCCATTTGTGTCCCCAGAATGGAAGAATGAATTCCAAGCAACAAGGGGAGTTAAAAGTTGGAAGATTAATTGAGAGATAGCTCCTGAGGAATAGGGCCTGCAGGGTCCTAAGTGGGTTGCCAGCAAGGCTTTTTGCCAGGGGTAATTTATACAGCAAAGTCACAATGTGAGTACAGCGTGAATCAAAGTACAGTCTGCCTATAGCATGACAAGCAAGCTGCTTAGCCAGTGGTGGTCCAATAGGGAAGTGTGTTGCATCACAAGGGTACATGGAAAGGAGAAAGGCATGCTGAGGAAGAGGTGGGTCCAGATGCTCTGGTCACCAGCAGGATAGCAGACGTCTGTGTAGACTTTTTGGGCCAGGTGGTGCTAATTACAGAAGAATTCCAAATTACTGCTTATCCCTAGGGAGCCATATAGCCTTGGCCACTGAGTCTCTATCTTGAACCCTGGTCTTTTTCAGATGTGCCTCCAGCTTCAATTCCTTAGTTTTCAGTGACTTTCTTGAGAGCCCAGTCCTTCTCTGACTGTATATTAATTTCTACCTAACTTGGCTGCATAGACTATTACCCCTACTCGCTGAATTCTCAAGCCTCTCAGGACTGAGTCTTAGCATTGCTTCCTCCACTTCTTAAGTCTAAACCACACACCCAGCTTGCCTGGGTGCCTGGCATGCTACAGCACTGCTCAGCCTCCGTAACAATATGAGCCAACACCTCACATGATTTACCTTTTCCTATCTCTGTAAAATTGTATTAGTACTGCTTCTCTGGTGAACCCTGACTAACAAAGAGGGAGAAGCCAACAGGAGCCTCTCTTGAAAACTCTCTTGTAAAGTAGGTCTTGGGCTTCTGTTGCTCTGAGGAATGAAGGCTAGGGTAGTAGAAGTATGGAGCAGAAGTGACGTTACCATGTTTGTGCAATAGTGTCTTTCTGTAAGGAAAAAATTGGAGCCTAGATGAAGCCCAAACCATTGGTGATAAATGTGGGCTCCTTGCCAAAGCCCAAATCCACGAGACTCATTAGCAGGCACCACCACTGCTGTGGTTTGGTAAGGTCCCCTAAAGCTCCACAGTTGGAAAGATGGATACTCAAAGTGTTGCTGATGGGCAGCACTGGGAGGTGGTTCTGATAGGTTGGGGTCATTGTGGTCCCAAAGAGGTGGTGAGACCCTGTCCCTTCCTGCCCTTGCTTCCTGGGTGGTGATGTGAGCAGTTTTGTCCACACTGTGGTCCCTACAACTCCATCCAGCATGCCTACCAGTGGCCCAGGGCCATGGTGCCAGCTGATCTTGGATTGGAGCCTCCAAGCCATCAGCCAAGTGAAACGTCTCATTATTATTATCATCTCAATTATTTCATTATCATAGCGAAGAGCTGCCTGATACAATTATTGTTTAATATATATATATATATATATATATATATATATATATATATGCTAGACACTGAACACACACACACTCACACACATACACACACACACACACTACACAATGGGGAACCCACTCCGGGGAGCTTGAATGTCTCAAGCTCCCTAATGTGGCCGCTTCAGGAGGGACAGCAGCTCATTAATATTAACACAAAAAAGTGAATCGTGAAGCAGCAGAGAAAATCTCTTCCTGCTGAGAGACCTTCCAGCCCACCTGTTTTTTTTAGGGGGAGCTGTCAACACAAATCACTTCAAGGTAGGAAACACATTTGCTTGTGTGTATAAGCAGTTGCAATAGCAAAGCCTGGAGGAGGTGGGGGCTTTTGTCTCTTCTCAACAGGCCAACTGGGCTTTAGGACTTTTGGGGGAGCATTGGTCTTTACCTTGAGCAGCACTACTTGACTCCAGTTCAGATCCCTCAGCCTGCTGGCGCACACCCTTCACTGTGCTAGCGCAGACTTCCTAGCTTGTACCACTGAGCTGGCCTTCTCAGTGCAGCGCCTTGATACAGACCAGCATGAGACACTGTCGCAGGCGCTAGGCCTCCAGATGGACTCACAGAGAACACTGGCATGTGCTACGGTTGTTCAGTGGACTCATGCAGGGCATTGCTGTGGGACCCAGGCTCTCGGCTGTCATTTTGGGTCTCTAGTTCACGCAGAGAGCTCATGCACTCTTCTGCATTTGACTTTTTGGGTGAATATTACAAAATAATCTTATAAATTATATGTCCTCTATTAAATTTATTCCCTTAAGGCCCTTACTGCAACATGCTCCTTGCCACATAGTACTCAAATAAGTCTGTCACAGTGACAAAAACCTTAAAAGGTAATAGAGGAAAGCAAAAAATCACATATAAATGTAAACCCATTAGAATTATAGCAGACTGCTCAACACAAATCTTAAAGGCCAAAATCACCGAAAGTAAAATTTTACAAGTCCTAAAAGATGACAACTTCTGACTCTGACTCACACAAAGCCTGAGAAACTGCTCCTTCAATATTGATGGGTAAATAAGCTATTTCCATGACAAAGAGCACAGCAAGAAATTCATAACACCAAACTAGTATTACAAAAAAATTCTCAAGCGTGTTCCAGAAAGAGACAATGAAACCAACAATGCCAATACATCAAAAAGAAAGAATACACCAGGCAGGATGAGCAGCTCAACAAGAGGGTAAAAATGTAGCAACAGGAAAGTAATGACAGCAATAAAGTCGGTTCCTTTCAGCAATAACTCTCAAGGCGAGGGGTCTTAATTTCCTAATCAGAAAACACGGGTCCACAGAATGGATCCAGAAACATACACAAATGATTTGTGGTATCCAAGAAATGTATTTAATTTAAAAAGCATTTCACAGATTAAAAACCAAAAGATGGAAAACAATATTCTGTGCAACAGGAGATTTTTAAAGAAGCAGGAGTAGCTATCCTCATTTCAGACAAAGTGGGTTTCAAGTGAAAACCAATCATCACAGTTAAAGAATGTTACGTATTAGTTAAGAGAACAATTTAATAGCAACAGATGACAATTATAAGCATACACACAAAACACTGCTGTACCCAACTTCACAAAACAAATGACACTGAACATGAAGAATCAGTTACGCACCAATAGTACTGTAGTGTAGTGGGAGATCTCAAGCTCTCACCACCACAGACAGATCAATTAGACAAAGAGTCAGCAAACAAATACGAGACTTGAAGCAAACCATTGAACAAATGGATTTAAGTCTCTACAGATTGGCTTACCTCCACTAACAGAATACACATTCTTTTTGAGGTCTAGGACAATGTAGTCCCAAATAGGCCGCATATTAGCCCATAAAGCATGCTCAATTAAATGTAAAATTATCAAAATTATGACATGTGTACTGTCTTAGTTACTTTTCTATTATTGCTGGAACAAAATACTTAGCACCCAGAACCAAAGAGGGAAAGGTTTATTTAGTTGACAGCTCACAGAGGTTTTAGTCCAAGCCAGGGTCGCACATGGCAGAGGGGCAACAGTTAATGGTACTGGAAGACAGCAAGACAACAAGGGAGAGAGGGGCACAGGCTCCTCCTGCCTATTATACACAACAAGGCAGAGAGCCACACAAGCTCTTCCTGCCTGTTATATTGAATGTAGGCTACACGCCCTAGGGTGGCTGTATACTCACACCCTTAATCCCAGCACTGAACCATAAATCAATCACATACTCTAGATTCAGCCACTTCCAAAAACACTCTTTGACCACATGAGGTTTTGGGAGGGACATTCAGACACAAACCATAGCTCGTATGATTAGAAAATAGTGTAATGAAACTCAAAATCAATGGCAAAAAAAAAATCTCAGAAGCTATACAAAAATGTGAAAATTAACACTCTTGCATCATCAGTGGTCCTCAGAATAAAGTAAGGAAGAGATTAGATAGTTCCTAAAAATAACAAGAATGCTGGTACAGCATGCTCGAACCTGTGGGACACAGTGAAAGCAGGGAAGTAGAGAGTGTGAACATTCTCATCAGGAGAGCAGAGCAGGATCGAATGCGTGACCTAATGGTACGCCCGAAAGGCCTAGAAAAACAGGACCAATCCAAACCCAAAACTAGGACAAATAAGGAAGTTATAAACATCAAAACAGAAATTAATGAAATTGAAACTGAAAAACAACCAATAGAATCAATAAATCGAAGAGTTGATTTTTTGAATGAAAAAACAAAATAGACAGACCTTTATCCAATCTTACCAAAATAATGAAAGAAAAGACCTAAATCTTTGCAATCAGAAATGAAAATGGTGAAACCATAATGGATACTGCCAGAATACAGAATATTATTGGTAACTATATTGAACACCTATACTTTCATAAAATGGAAAATTGAGAATTAGATTCCTTAATACATGCGCATGATCAATTAAACCTGAACCAAGATGACATAAAAAATTCTGAATAGTCCAATATCAATTAAATTAAAGAAGTAATTTAAAAAACCCTTACCAAATAAGAAAGTCACAGGTCCCACTGTTCACTGCCAAATTCTACAAGACCTTCAGAGAAGATTTAACACCGCTACCTCTCAAACTCTTCAGTGAAATTGAAAGGGAAGCAGTGATATCAAAGTCTTTCCTGGAAGCCAACATTATTACCCTGATTCCCAAGCCAGAAAAGGGCACAAACAAAAACGCAACTACAGGCAATCTCTTTAAATAATGTAGAGGCAAAAAATCTTCAATAAGATACGGGCAAACAGAATGCAGCGGGGGAAATACTATCTTTCACAACAGTATCAAGTAAAATGAATTAGTAAGGAATTATCCTAACCAAGGAAGCTAAAGAGCTCTACAATGAAAACTATGTTACCCTGAAGAGGGGGACAGAAAAGAGCATCAGAAAATATAATCTATTCCCTGATCCTGGATAGGTAGAAACAAGATAGTCAAAATAATCCTACTTCCAAAAGTGTTATTCAGGAACCTATAGGATGCACAGGCACAGCACTTAATGCCCATGGTTTTCAATATTAATCATATCAACACATGCTGTAATTATGCACAAATTAGCCAAAACTACAGTGTAGCTTTTTAATGAGGCTTTATAAATCAAGAGTTTATGAATTTAATAAAGTAATGGTGGTTTGTTCAGTCCTCGACCTTATTAGTCTGGGGAACATCTGCGGTTCAACAGACCTCACAGTCACTTCCCAAATCCTCAGGGCCTTCTGGGTCATTTCAGCAGAGGCCTCAAACGGCAGAGGTGCCCCAGGGCCGTGGGCTCATCTGCAGGGGATTCCCATAAGATTGGTGGGGCTGGGGAGCTCAGGGTTAGGTCAGCCTCACAATTTCCATGAGTGTGCAAGCCACCATGAATTTTTACAAAAATAATAGCATACTTTGATATGATATGGATAACTGAGATTTTATCATTTTTCTGCACAGTGTGGATTTTTAGAAAGCTTTGCTCTTTGTAAAAACCAACATTGTTGAAATATGGCATATATATGTAAATACACCTCTTATAAATGCGTGTTTTGATAAACTTTGACAATTTTATATAACTATGTAAGTGCAACCACAACAGTTTCCTAACATAAATATTTTCATTATCCCCCTAATTCTTCTATATGTCTTTTTCCAGTTAATTTTTACCCCCTATTCCAAACACAGGCAGCAACTGATGTCTTTGATGTCACTGTAGATGAGGTTTTCTTAATCAATATGATTGAACAGAACATAGTTGTTTGTGTCTATGTGAAATTTAGCCACATTATTGCATGCATTTATTTCTTTTTACTGCCAAATTGTTGTTCCTACAAGTAACCTTCCGTATCTTGGGTTTCGTTTCTGCAGATTCAAGCAGTGGTGGACTAAAGAAATATTATGCTGCTGCTGACATGTCTAGTTAGGCCTATGCTGCTTACATCAGTATTGACATGTATAGATTTTTTTCTTGTCATTATTTAACATTATTGTAAAATAACTACCGATACAGTATAACAATCCTCTGTTTTCCAAATTGAGATGCCTCCTGGGCTAGCAGGATGCAGCTGTAGGAAGATGCTCAGGGCATCAGAGGCCAGTGGTAAGGGTTTCTTTTACGCTTCATTGCAGTTCTATCAAGAGTGAGCTTCTCGTTTTAGTAAGTAGTAAGTCCTGAGGTCAGGTGGATTGATGATGTTTAAAACACGCACTTCTACTAATGATGTGGAAAAAAAAATAAAAAATACCACCAAAGGAAAGGTTACTGGATAATGGTGAAGAGGTAGTCCAAGTGTTACTTAAGACAGAGTGCAGATGGCCAAGGTGGTGTCTGAAGAGACTGCAGCCCCATGCACTCAGCAAGGCTGGCCTGACCAAGAGCCTTTAACCAAATCCAGAAGAGAATTTCACAGGTGCTAAACCCAGGGATGGGGACAAAGCCTTGCCAGGAGCTGTAGAGTCTGAGTCCAGTTCCCTGATGCTCCTCGCCACCTTGAGGATCTCATTGGTTAGCCTCTGATAAATGGCTTCTCATGTTTCCTCCAAGAAAAAGTTTTATTTTGCTTTCTCCTCCAAGCCACCTTATCTTGGGAATGCTGTGCACCTGTAAGACTCAACAGCAGATGAAGTGTGGCACTGTGCTTCCAAGTGCGTGGAACTGAGGAAGCTGTGAGCTTCTCCTCCGCTTCCTTTATCTCTTCTCTCACCTCTGCCCCACACGGCTCCCTGTTTCATGACTCACACCTGGCACTGTGCACAAAATCACTGTGTCAAAAGTCAAAGCAATAAATTATCATGTCCATGCAGCCCACATTGGAATGTACACTTTCTTCCCAGCCTTGGCCAGTTAATAGAAGTGTTTTCAATTTCTACAATGACTACCTTATTTGGAGGTTTTCTTTTATGTATCTGTCCACCCAACAGACATTTAGGGGAGACCTGGCAGGTGCTGGGCACTGTCCTGAATGGTGAAGATACCAAATGTAGGTAAGACAGACTTCTCTTTTCCAAAAGTTTAAAGTGGGAAATGTGACTGTTGAAGTACCAGTCACAAGATGGCCTGCCCGTGTGGGAGAGGTGGCGCACAGGAGCAGAGGCGTGGGGGCTGCAGTAGAGGATCCAGGAAGACCATGCAGCTCTTCTGAGAAGCTGTGTGGCCCTCGGGGCTCCATTCATGTACAACCATAGTAGGTTTCACATAGAGGGAGACACGTTTTCCTAATGTGCTGCTGTAAGTGTTCTGGAGTTTTGCGCTGGCACCCAGGTGAGAGCAGTTGTTCTAATTAGCTGCTCTTACTTGACAGTCCAGACTGGCCCCCTTTTCATGAGACATTGACTGGTCCATCTGTGTATGCATGAAGTGTGGGGCTCAGAGATGAAACTGGTCGTGGAAGAAACCAATACTTCGAGGGAAACAACCTGTGCTCTCAGAGGACCTCTCCAAGTCTGGTCAGAAGTTCATACCAACCCTTGGTGCTGGCCAGATGCCTGATTTCTTGGTAGACAGTTCCACCATGGTTGTCATAGGAACTCCCGAAAGGGATGCACAGCCAGAGACCAGACACAAATGGGGAGTAAACAACAGGGAAAGATGTGTGCTCCTTTCCTCTGGATTCTTTTTAGGTTCCCTCCTCCTGTTGTCCATGTACACGCAACGCCTTCTTAGAAGGCATGTACCGCTGTGCAACCTGGGAGCCCACATCTGTTCAGTCAGCCCTCATGTCTCCCTCCAGCTGCAGAACTCAGTGTGTAGCTGTCACTGAGCCTCTGCTCTGGATGTCTACAGCCACATGTGACATCCACACTTTCTAGACCTGTGGATAAGAAAGAAAATACATGGTAGGAAGACAGAGAACAGTCCACGCGCTAGTGCAGATGCAGAGATTCTGAAGCCTGTTCTAGCAAAAATTTTTTGTTTGTTTTTTGAGTGGGCTCCCATAGTAAGTATCAAAATGGCCCATTTGACTTTCAGTTCTATTTTCTTTCATCTTGAAAATTCCCAATATCAGAAAGACAGAAAAACAAAAAGCCCCAATATATCCAAACAGAATGTGCCAGAAACAATCTGTGGCCTCCCAGCATCCATTGCTCTTGTTTTTCTTTGACAGATCTTAATCTCATTGGGTCCAGCAATGCAGCAGCTAAAAGGCATTTCCCAGCCTGCTTTGCAGTTAGCTGTAACATGTGACAAAGTTCTGCTCCTAGAAATGTAACCGACAATACCATGTGGGGCTTCCAAGAAGACTGTTAAAGAGATTTAGAGATGCTTGACACTGCTGGGAAATGAGCCCTTTGTCCTTCCCCTCCTTCCTGCTGCCTGGAATACAGACATGACAGCGAGTGCTTCTGCAACCTTCTTTTAAAAGGACCTTGGGGACGAAAACTATTTGCTAAAGATAGAGGAGCCTGGGTCTCTAATGATTTCGTGGAGCTGCCATGCAAGCCCTGGGCTGCTTTCTTTTAGATTTAAGTGAAAGAATTTAAGATACTGTGCTGTGCGTGTCACCCTATTCAGGCCTCTAGTAAAATAGAATATTTTCTTTACTAATACATCAAATAATTAGGGGTTAACTATGATATGCAACTGGAAATTAACTGATTACATAATAATTAATAACACTAGTAGTTAGGAGACTGGTGAATGTGACAAGCTGAGCCCTGCCTTTCCCTACTCCTCGTCACTGAGGCAGCGCTGCGTGTGAAGCGTAGCACCAGCAAGATGAAGGAAGTGAACATTGGGTCAAAGGCCAACTGCATGCTAACAAAGCTCCCATCTGTGGGAGCTAACCGTTCTGGGTCCTGTTACTTAACTGCTTCCCTCAGGCCCAACTGGAGCACTTGAAGCTCAAGCCCCATGGCCTGGCCCTGCCTAGGTCAGATAGGAAGCTCCATGACTCAAGTGGGCACAGAGTAACCTGCCCTTGTGAAAACAGTCTTCCTCCAGTTACCTTCCTGGGAAACTAGTAACCACCCACTCAGCCTGCACGGAACTTCAGAGGTGGGAGGAGCTTCATTCACCATGGAAACCCCTTCCCAAACCACCTGATCGGCACCCATCTCCCCAGTGAAGAACCATCTCCATCACCAGGAGATGAGGATGAGGGCCAGAGACTGAAGGGCCTACGTTGGCACTGTCTCCCTCACAACTCCTCTCTGTTCCACTCGGGCAAGTAGGGCTCCAGACAGAGCTTCCTACAGTCAGAGACTCAAGGACCTCTCAGGGAATCAGCCTGCTCACTCACCTCTGGCAGTCCTTGTCTAGTGTGTAGACCAGAGAACACTCCTATAGTAGGTCAGTGGAGAGAGTGCTGCCCTTCCCTTCCTTCTGGCTTGCCTGGGCTCCCTGACATGCACCCAGCAGTCTGCAGCAAGGATTTCTGCAGTTCTGGGCATAAGTATGGCAGAACCAGGACTTTTTTCTGAAATAAAAACAGGGCTTTGGACTCGCAGAAGAGTTCCCCAGATTTTTAATGCCCCACTGAAGGCAACAATGGAAAGGACCATGTTGTGGGTCACCAGAGGTTGGGCCTGGAGTGCTAGGATTCCACTAATGAGCCATTGGACCTTGAGAAACTCACTTGGACTTTTTGGGCCTCAAGTTTTATCCAGTTATTGCAAAGTGTGTGTGTATGTGTGTGTGTGTGTGTGTGTGTGTGTGTGTGTGTAGTTTTCACCTACCCAGCATTGTTGAGTGCAATTCCTTGCAATTCAGGGGTAAACCAAACAGACCAAAAGTCCCTGCCTTTGTAGGATTTTAGATGGGTGAGGTGGAGGAGCAGGAAGCCACAGACCCTCAGGACAGAAGGACACATACTTGCTTACAAAACCTGCTAAAAGCTACAAAGGGAAAACATGCAGCTCTCGAGAGGGTAACCTTTTTAAACTGAGAGGCAAATACCATTCCAGCCCACATCTGAGGAAGAGGCAGGTTTTAGGCAGTGGAGAATGGAAAAGCAAATCCATGACTGGGCATTCATAGATCCGAGAGTCAACAGTCCCTCCCCTGGCACCAGAACCCCAACCATCGTCAAAGTCAAGTGACCTATGAGCAGCTGTTCACACAGACCCTCTTCTGAGAGGTGTGGGTGTCTGTCTCAGACTCTGCTCAAGGGCACAGCTAGACACCAGACAGATGGCAAGAGGCCCTAGCCCCAGGGAGGCCAGCTGAGGAGCAGGTACAACCTCTCCCTCTGCCCTCCTGCCGTCCTGCAAGGCCAGGGCCCAAGAATCCTCTGAGGGGAAGGTGGGGACGGGAACACCGCGCTTGAACTTGTTGAGACTGAGCATGAAAACATCGAAAAGCATCGCAGGGACCAAACCTACTTGGCAATAGTGGGCTCCAGATTTCTCCCCTAGGTTTGAGAAGGGAAAGGCTTCTGCCCCGAGAGCTGCAGGCTTCCTTCACTTTGTCTGATTTGCGAGTCCATACTGTGACCTGCGCAGAGGTTCTACATGGAGCTGCATGTTTGCTGGACAAGAGGAGAGAGCCAACCAAGTATTCTCTTAACGTTTTATGAAATTGTGTTTATTTTTTTTCATGAAACAAAAAGAAAGAGAGAGCCAGTGTCACAAGTCTGGCCTGGGGTAGCAGGCACAGCATTTCCCTGTGTGTGGGGACAGGGCTGATGTTCCCTAAGCCCACCCCCTGCTGCTCCTGGGGGCCTTCTGTCCTGGTTCCCCTCAATCACAGGGTAGTTTTTGCAGTGTCCCTTGGGGTTCATCTCTGCCCCTGGGCCCTGGCCTCTGGAATCTGTTTCCTTCCCAGAGTATGGTTCTGCTACCCAAGCTCCCAGAGCCTGGAGGCACAGCCCCTCTGCAGCCACTGCCTGCCCTGAACTCTGAGAGGCCCCAGGTGTGCTCTCTGGACCCTGAGCTGACTGCATGAGGTGAGGGGCTAGAGGCCCCACGGGAGGGAGGGCAGCAGGGTTAGTGACTGAGTGAACAAATGAGGGGGCCTTGGCAGTGTGATGGAAAGGTGGTGTTAGAGCCCAGCGGGCCCCTGGTGCTGGGTCCAGAAGAACCGAGGCCCCCCCAGAGCTGATAGGTCACCTGCAGCCAAAGTCCCCCCACACAGTTCTCACCCTGGAACCAAAACCTGAGTGCATTGTGAACAAACAGCACGAGGTCCTCCCTGGAGCCAGGTGCACCCCCCCCCCCAGGCTCTGTGTAGGGCCTGGCCCCGCTCCTTCCTGTGTAGCCAGGAGTCTGTGGTCAGGGCAGGGCACTGCACCAAGAGCCTATTACCACTGGAGAGTGAAGCCCACCTCCAGCAGCCGTGGGGGACTCCAAGGGCCTTACAATGCAGCACTGTGTAAAGATCTAACCTTGGAGTCGGGCAGACCTGGCCTTGCATGGGCTGGGGGGAAGCAGGGGCCACCCGGAGTGGGGTCCTGAATTCCCCACACTCCAGAGGAACGTCTGCATCCGAGATTTTGGCAACTTACTGATGTTGCTTGTGACGTGGGACCTGGTGGAAAGCCTGGCTATCTTTGTGCATCTCTGCAACTATCGTGCATATTAGGGTTTGTAATTATTACATTAGTTTGCATTTTTATTTTATTGTTGTTCTTGCTGCTGCTTGTATTCCTTGCCAGACTCTAAATCCATCAGATCACAGACCCAGCTGCTTTGATCACAGGTTCCCAGAACCTAGCACATCGGAGGGGCTCAAGAATAATATTTTCCCATTTTAATTTGTAGAACAGAAGCTCACTTTTTGTTTTCTTTTGTCCCTGTGGGAAAGCCAAACATATTGAAGCTAACATCAAAGCTGGGAGGTTTTCCTGGCCATCTCTACCACTGCATGTCACTATCCACAACCACAGGAGAGGAGGTTGATAAACCAGCAAACACTGTGATCTCTAGAAAGAGCCTCGGTCTTTGTCCACCGAGATGCTCCAAGCCACACACCTAGGGCCACTTCACGATGAAGCAATCCACCACCACTCCTGCCTGCATGAGACTAGAGCCGAGAGAGGCGGCCACACCAACTCCCAGGGGTCCCGAGGCCCCCACTCTGGGAAGGCGGCAGGGCGAGCTGAGCTGCCAGTAATTGCCCCAGTGCTTGTGCAAGAGAAGGGAGGGCGAAGCATTTCAGTAATAAGCAAAGGAGAGGGAAAATCAATAAGGATGTGTGTAATGAATTTTTGTTTCCTGAAATAGCCTGGCAGGAGCCTTGCCAGGAAGAATTAGGACTAATCGGGGACAAGAGGAGACACAAATCCAAGATCATTATTCAGCTCTGCAGCCCTTCTGGGTGGCGGAATGTCAGCGTCAGGACTCCTGGGGGGTGAGGGGAGACCATGCGGCCTGCAGCGCAGAGAAGGAGACTGTGGAAGAAGGGAACGCGGCAGCTCTACCTGTGCAGGACAGAATCTGGGTTTCCCTGGCTGATTTGAAGCCTGAGGGAGCTCTGAGTAGGTTGAATAAACTGGGACATTCTTAGGCCTCCAAGCACCTCTGTCAATATTACAGGTGCAGTGGTTGGGCCGGTCTGCCCCGCCGCTCCTCCTTAAAACCTTGGACGAGAAAGCTGGCATCCCAGAGCCTTCCATGGGTCTGCTGGAAAAGGAGATATCAGTGCCCATGAGGTGGAGCTACTGTGAGGATCCCAAGAGCTGGGATAGCACTCACGGGCTGCTACAGAGTAAGCACACAGTGAACTGCCGCTGTCACTGACACTATGAAGGAAGCCCGCTGTGCTGTGTCTCAGCTAAGGTCCCTGGGGCTTTTGTGAGGCTGTTTGCCTCTGAGAGGCAAGGCTCATGTTTTCATCCCAGAACGTTTATAACCTGACAGAGTGTAGAGGTTAGCTGTATGACCGCACTGGATTAAAATCAAGACATAAGGATAAATACTTTGTAACTTTTGATATTTCCCTTTCACTCCTCCCC
>NDGM010958377.1:0-20378 GCA_002564305.1 Octomys mimax | reverse complement strand
GGGAGGGTGGTGAGCGCACGGCCAGGCTGGACATCCATGAGCAGCCATGGCAGGGTGACCATGCCCAGGGTGCTATGCCTCTCACTCAGGCCTCTCTGCCTTAGGTGGTGATCATGCGGGACTACCAGCACCTCAATGTGGTGGAGATGTACAAGAGTTACCTGGTGGGAGAGGAGCTGTGGGTGCTGATGGAGTTCCTGCAGGGCGGGGCCCTCACGGACATCATCTCCCAAGTCAGGTAGGCAGCTAGGAGGCCTAGGCCCCGCCGGAGGCTGCCCTCCATTTCCTGGGCATGGGGCTCAGGCGGCATTTGGCTGAAAAGACCTGGAGGAAAGAAGAATAACCAGGGCCTTGGCCTGACTGCACTGCTAAACACTGCCTGGGTGTTGTGGGCCCTGTGCCATGGACCCCTCCGCCCTGCCCAGCCGCCCTGCTGAAGCTCACCTTCTCTTCCATTGGGTGGCCTGTGTAGGTTAAATGAGGAGCAGATTGCCACTGTGTGTGAGGCTGTGCTGCAGGCCCTGGCTTACCTGCATGGCCAGGGTGTCATCCACCGAGACATCAAGAGTGACTCCATCCTGCTGACCCTCGATGGGAGGGTAGGCTCACTGTCCCTTCCCACCACACCCCTTCACTTCCCCAGCCTCCTTCCTTTTCCAGGCTCTCCACCTCCTTCCTTTCCAATCCCAGGTGAAGCTCTCGGACTTTGGATTCTGTGCTCAGATCAGCAAAGATGTCCCCAAAAGGAAGTCCCTGGTGGGAACCCCCTATTGGATGGCTCCTGAAGTGATCTCCAGGTCTCTATATGCCACTGAGGTAACCAGTCCTTCCCCCGCCCCCTCGCTTCCCCAAATAGCTCCTCTGCTGTGGCCTCTTGGCAGGCCCTGACACAAATGGCCTGGTTCTCAAGTTCTCATGTAGGATTGGTTACCCCTCTCTGAGATGGGGCTGTTCTCACCTGCATATTGTTGCCAGGTGTGGGTCCCCCCAACAGGTCAAGGGGCACAGGCTTCCCTGTACATGCTGGCCTGCCACATGTGTCTCCACAGCACTGGCCACTCAGGCAGGAAGTAGTGAACACAGAGCAGCTAGCTGAGGAGGAAGGAGACAGGTCACCAAAGAGAGCTAACTCAGTCAGGGACACTTTCCTTCTGCAGGTGGATATCTGGTCTCTGGGCATCATGGTGATTGAGATGGTGGATGGGGAGCCCCCCTACTTCAGTGACTCTCCTGTGCAAGCCATGAAGAGGCTCCGGGACAGCCCCCCACCCAAGCTGAAAAACTCTCACAAGGTAGGTAATGCAGAATTTGTGACCTGACAGACCCCATTTCTCCTGAAGGACCAGGACAAGAGCTTGGACTCAGCCAATCTCAGCTGCTCCCCTTCATCAAAGAGATATTCTAGGCTTATCTTTCTGCACATAAATTCTGCCCAGAGTGTGGAACCACATTGACACACGAACTCCACCTGCAGCTGCAGTGCTAGGGTGGGTGACTTCTCAGCAGGCACTTGACAGAAGGAATGTCCATGAGTGGGGACCCCAAAGACCCCAAGGATCCCTGCTCTCCCGGGGAGGAATCTAGAGAAGCCTGGTTGGGCACAGACCTCTCCACCACACATAATGATGCAGCTTTCCCTTTAAAATCAGAAAGAGAGAAAGAGGGAGAGGACAAAGAGGGGAAGAGAGAAAGGGAGAGGAAGAGGGGGGGGAAGGGAGGGGGGGGAGAGAGGAGATTGGGATTTAACCCTTTCCTTTCCTGCCAACCCCACTCTAAACCCTGCCAGATCAGCGCACGCCTACTAAACAGCACTGCCATCTGGTGGCCAGTGTATGAAACATCTCTGAAACCCCACCTCTTTAAGTGGAAAAATAATTCTGTGGCCAGACAGCTGGACAGGAAGACCAACAGAAAACTGGCCAAAATGGGGTGCCCTGAACTCTAATACTGGGGTAACCTCACCCTCAGCCACACACCAGAGTTAAGGAGCCCAAACCCCAAAATCAGGGTACTTGAACCCCCCAAAATCGCAAAGCAAATATCAGGGTTCCCTCATTGTAACACTGACCCTAACCCTCACCCCAACACCAGTATTCCAAGACTTGGAGCCTGCACCACTGGCCAAGATGAGGGAGTCCAGAGTAGGGAGTCTAGAGCCCTGAGACAGGAAGTGGGGTGGGCTATATGAGGAACCCAGCTCCCCAGACTTCCAAACACCCTAATTCCATTGCTTGGGGGCTGCTAGTACAGGCGAGGTGGCCTCTGGTCCTGGGCTGATGCACCCTCCTTCACCTACCTAGCAATCCAACAAGTACTATGAGCTGTAAGAAACCAGAGAATTCAAGACTTTAATTATGGGGCCAGCCAGCGAGGTCCCCGAGAGGGACTGCAAGCCCTGGCTTCCTCTTGCTGTTGTCTCCATCTCCGCAGGTCTCTCCAGTGCTCCGAGACTTCCTGGAACGGATGCTGGTGCGGGAGCCCCAGGAGCGAGCCACAGCCCAGGAGCTTCTGGATCACCCCTTCCTGCTGCAGATGGGGCTGCCTGAGTGCCTGGTGCCCCTGATTCAGCTCTACCGCAAGCAGACCTCCACCTGCTGAGCCCACCCTCAAAGTGCGCCTGCCACCTGTGCCCACAGGCAGGGGACACTGGGCAGCCAGCCTGCTGGCAGGGCCCGCCTGCCTCATTCTCTCAGTATTCTCTCCAAAGATTGAATGTGAAGTCCCACCCCTACGCTCCTGCCATTCTGCCCATTGGGCCAGGCTGGACCTGCCCCGTGAGTCTCGCTCCATCCCCACAGTCCCTACTTCCTTTGGGATGATCGAGACCCCTTCTGCAGGATGACCCCTTGTTATTTGCACAGGAATATTTCTAAGAAACCTGGAGACCAGCGCTCCTGGCCTCTGTGGCCAGCACAGCAGAACAGGCTGCTGTGGGATTTTTAAAGGTAGTAGTAGTACACTAGCACCCTGGGCTTTCCCAGAGGGCCAGCTGCCCATCTCACGTCAATACTTGCTGTTCTCAGCTCCATCTTCAAACCTTGGCATCTCAGAAGGCCCTGGGAAGGTTTCTATTACCCGAATCCTCTTTCCCCCCACCTTGGCCTGACTTCCTGTAGGCATTCCCCTTCCTCCACATCTGCTCCTGTCCCCCTGAACCACCCTCCCTCCACAGCCTGCTTATAGCTGTGGGTGGCCTGCTTCTTGGCCACAGGGAAAGGGGTGGCGGGGGGCATTTTCTGAGTGAAAGAATGCAATTAGTGGTAAAAGTGGCCTCACTTTACAGTATGGAGAGAACATCGTGTGCACATGAGTAAGGGAAGGAAGGTCACCCCAATGGGCTGGGTCCCTTTGGTTACCCACAGCCAGCTTCAGGGGGCTGCCACATCCTCCCACCAAAGTCCACTCTGAAGGTCTGTTTTTTTAGCCTGGCTCTCATTCAAGTTCCATGTTTCTCCCTAATCAGCAAAGGGGTTTAAATGGAGTCTAACACTTGCTGGGTACTCGTGCCGCCGAAGTTCTCATATACTGTGGAGTCTGAGAGCCAGAGACAAGAGATAAGGGAATAAACTTTGTTTCATCTGTCACCTTCATCTTTTATCCAGGTCATCAGAGGCCTGTCTTTCTCTTTAGAATCCCAGGTTGGGGCAGGATGCAAACCACCACCTGGGGTTCCATCACCCTGAAGAAATGGGACACCCCTTGTGTGAACCTGCTGTTCCCTGCTGCCTCTGCAGCAGACACCTGCCACCTTGTCCTCCCTCCCTGCCTTCCAGGCCGTTGTGGGACAGGGAAAGCCAGGGAAATACCAGGTGTCAGGACTCAATCCAGATCATATTTTTAGATTCCTCTGTCCCCTCGTGGCCTGCTTTAGGGCAAAGAAATTGCAAGGACTTTTTTTTTTTTAAAGGTCAGAGTTTTAAAAACAAAAGCATCTTCCCTAGAAAATTTTTGTGAATTGTTTGCACTTGTGCCTGTTTTAAATTAAACTGAGTGTTCAAACCTCTGGGCTTCCTGGTGTCTCTGAGATTGGAATTAGACTGTCTTGGACCTGGACAGCTTGGAGTGGTTCTCGGAATAGCCCAGCACAAAGTCACGTGAGTCCTCAGAATACCCAGCTTCCCTGTTGACATGTGGGCCTGAAGTGAGGGCAGAGAAAGAGGGAAAGGAAGTGAAAGGCCCTTGGGACTGAAGCAGATGAGAAACAAGACTCCTTCCTGGAAGGAGAAGGGCCTGGCCCCCAGAAAGCTTCAGGAGATGGCTAGGCGCTGTGCATCAGCCTCTCCCATCCCGGGTTTGCTTCTCATGCCCTAGACCTCTGGCTGCCAGTGAGAAGCAGTGTTTCATCATTTCCCAGAACTGAGTCAGATGGAGCAACTCTGGGACAGCACAGAGAAAGGCTAGAAACCAAGCAATGTGGGGTGGTGGGTGGGAAAAGCTGCTTTCAACTTCCACTCCCACACTAACTCTAGTGCTCCCTTTCAGAGACCCACACCCAGCCCGGGGAGCAAACAGCCATGCAGACCTTCCCCTTGAGCCCCACACCACTTCCCCAGATAGCAGTGCTGGCCCTGCAGCCTCAGCCCCTTCAGCCTTCAGAAGCCAGGGAGGGGGCTGACAAGGACAAGCAGCTGGTACAGCAAGCAAGCATCCTTCCATCCCTACAAAGGGAGCCACAAGTCAGGCATGGGTGGTAAGGCAGAGACAGGCCAGTTCTCATGATGGAATAATACTGGGTTTATTAGCTATTCTCTTGACTGGTCCGTATACCACACAGTATCACTCCAAGGGGGGGAGTGTGTATGTCCTTCAGCCTCCCACACCCACAAGCGCTGAGCTTCAGTGGCCTGGGTGATTCTTCACAATGACAAAAGAAACGAATAGGAAGAGCAAACTGCTTAGCAAAGTCTTCTATGGGGGGGGGACCTAGAGAAGACCCCAGCCTTGGCGCCTTAGGGCTGACAATGAGAGGAAGTTGGGGGGGGAGCAGAGTGCTCCCATGAAACGCGTTCTGTGGTGAGCTGGGCCCATAAGGAAGGTGGGTAAGGACAGCAAAGCAGTCAGACAGCAGCTCAGTTCAGACAGCAGAGAGCCAAAGTTTGTTTTTAGAGACATCACTTTAAACCAACCACTCAGCTCTAGGTCATCCACAGAGCTGTTTTTCCAACAGAGAGAGCCAAAGGTGACATTCACCCACATGTCCATGGCCTCTGATACAATGTGTCCCAGACCTCCAGCTGTTTCAGGCCAAAATACTTGTATCCTTACACCATGAACAGCTTCATTGAGCACAGTGGAAAAGGCAGTAAATTGAGCAAGCAAAGATCACAAAAAAGCAGTTTTGAGTTGGGAGTGTCCGGTTATCCCCACCCTATGCAAGACTCTCAGTCAGGGATTGCTGGCGCTCAGGTGTTAGTCACCCTTCATCCAGACTGGGGACAAAGGACAGAAGACGTTTGGGGCAAGGAGGGAAAAGGCAGCACACCTCAGAAAAGAAAACAACTATAAGGAAACCGCGTGTAACTGGCAGGTTCCAGTGCTCAGAAAAAGGAGGACTGGAAGCTACAGGTTTTTCAGAAGACAGCAGCTCTCAGGACAGGGAACCTTAACTCAAGGATTAATTTGGAGTTCTTAAGTGAGGGGTCTGGGCTCCTGCTACACTCAATGGGCGTGTTTGTTGTTACAGTTCTTGGTCTGCTGTCCCACACTTCTCTGCTGTGAAGTGACTTCAAGTATCCGGATTTAGTGTTAATGCCCACGGAAAGAATACACGTTAGCGATACCCACAAAATCAGAAGACTGGGCCGCTGCGAAGCGGGGAGATCGCTAGCCACCAGGGTGCGACCGCGCCGCGGGCCAAGCCACCGGGCGGGAGGGGAGGCACGCACCGCCTTGCGCTCGCCACGCTCCCGCGCTCGCCCCAGCCCTGTCTTCTCGGAGCGCAGCGTCCTTCCAGCTACCCGCGGCTTCCTCGGAGTTATCGGCGAGAACCTTCTATTCTGCAGACCAATCGACGATATTGCAGACAGGCGAGGGAGTTCACAAAGACCCCCAAATGCAGCAACCCCGCGGGCTGGCGCACAGACACCCTTGCCAGCGCTTCCGCCGGCTCTTAGCGCACGCGATCTGTCACCTCCCCTATACCCGCCCCCTCGCTAGGAGGAAATCTAGAGGGAGGGCGAGGGCGGGAGGAGGAGACAAAGGCCAAGGCCCGCAAAGGCCTTTCACCACCTCTCCACAGGTCCCTGTGAGTCACCAATCTGCCCCATAATAAAAGCTGGAAGCTGGGCAGGGCCTGCGTCCCACGCGGCGGGGCAGAGGCGGGGGTCCTTGGTCTCAACCTCTAACATTCGCCCTGCCCTCCATTAACAGCCCAGCGAGGAGCAGGAGACGCTGAACTGGCCCCCTTTCAGCTCTCCGAAGTCGGATGTAATTTAAATCGGGACCTGCGGCTCATGTGGGCTCCGACTCCAGTGCGCCCGCCGGTTAACGTCGCAAACACTTCAGTCAATTATCCCCCTCGCGGAGCTTCTATTTAAAGAGATATTGTCAGGTTCTTAAGCCTCGGATCAGGCCTGCTGCTTTCAGCTTCATATACAAAGCCTCAAAACACGAATTCTTTGAGGGTTGGAAGAAATGCAATTAAGTAAAAAGCCTTCGCAACCGTTCTACCCTGCCCGAGCACCCACGTGCAGATCGAGGGAGCTGGGAGGCGGTGGGGGGCGGGGAAGTGCTAAATCCTTTCCATTTCGAGCTTCTGGCAAGGGAGTGCATGGAATTAAGCCTGGGCCGGCAGGGAGGGAGGCGTTGACCCACCAAGATGGACTTTAAATTCATCAGAGCTGAGGAGTGGGCTGGCTGGCAGGTCGGGGGCTTGGGAGAGACATGACCCTACACTGTCAATGGGGTTGAATCATGGGGTAAGAGGCAGAGGAAATTTATTATCCAGAAGCCGGTGGAAAGGACAACTGGTGGCCAACACCAGAGGCTTTGCCACCCCCAAAATGTTTTGTCTTGAAGCAGAAGTTTTTACCCTGGACAAATTTAACTCTCAGATTCCTTTCCCATCAGCCCTCCTGTCTAGAGATGGTGAATCCTCCCTTCCGAACACTGAGCAAGAGGAACAGTTTGGTAATCTGTTGCATTAACATTATTATCTCCAGCCTAGAGAGACCAGGGTTGGAAAAGTCAACTCTTCTGCTTGCCTGGCTGTCAGGGTGCCAGGAAACTCAGCAAGGGGAAGGGAGCCTGACAGCAGATTCCCATAACCTAGGTCCTGACCAGAAGGTGGAAGCCTCCCTCCTCACCTTCCAGGCACTGGAAAGACGTGGAGAGAGTGGGGTGTGTGAGGAATCCAGACAAGCAATAGCAAGGAGTACAGAGGAGGTGGGGCCCCTTTCTTACTTCTGTGGAGGACTGGTGGAGGTCTCCCTTTGGCAGTGGGGACAGGTTCTGGCAGGGGTGGGGGCAGACTGCAAGTAGGTGAGGACCTGAAAGTCAGGGTCCTCGCTCCCAGCAGTAAGGGCGGGAAGGAGCAGGGCTAGGCCCTTGCAGCTTACCGCTGGGCGTGCAGCGATACAGCCTCGGTGCCCCCCTGCCAAGGCTTAGGCCCTGGGATCGAGAGGGGCAGAGCGTTGGCCTCTAACTCTGGGCCGCTCTCGGGTCCCGAACCCTCCCCAACCAAGCTGGGGATGTCTGGGGCTGTGGAGCGTCGGCGCAAACCCAGGCGGCCAGAGCCAGGGCCGCCCTCAGGGTGGGGACTAAGGCCGATAGGGACTTGCACTAAACTTGGGGGTGCTCCCTCCAGCACCTCCTGCGAGCGCCACCGGCCAGTCCCCGAAGACTGGGGAGAGTTTGGTCGGGCCATGAGGGCCCCCGCCCTTAGGCGTGCGGCCTCCTCCTCGGTCATGGCTCCCAGCGCCAGGCTCATGCTGCGGCCCAACTCTGGCCGCTCACTGCCCGGTGCCCGGTGCCGGCCCGAGCCTTTGCCCGCTGGGGCGGCCTCGCCGCTGTGACTGTGACCGTGACCGTGGCCTCCCGCCGCTCGCGCAAAGCGTGCCAGGAGAGGCCGAGGCAAGCGGCGTGGGCTGGGTCGTCGACGCTCCGGGCTCGGCGCGGGGGCCGGGCGGCCCGGGGGACTGTCGGAGTTGGAGCCCCGGGCGGCCGCGGCGGCCGCGGCCCGACCCCAGGGCCCGGTGAGCGCCTGCACGCAGGTCCCGTGGCCGCGCGCGGCGGCCAGCTGCAAGGCTGTGAGACCCGCGCGGTTGGTGCGGTCCAGGCGCAGACCCAGGCGGCGGAAGGAGCGCACCAGGAACTCGAGCACCGCTCCGTGGCCGCACGCGGCTGCCCACATCACGGGGCTGTTACCCGACGAGTCGGCTGCCTCGGGGTCGCCGCTGTACTGCACCAGGAGCTGCACGGCGTCCAGGTGGCCTCGCTCGCAGGCCAGGCTAAGTGCGGTGCGGCCGCGCTCGTCCCGCAGGTTCACGGCAGCTCCCTGCTCCAAGAGCAGCCGCACAAAGCGCGAGCGCATGGCGGGGTCCGGCAGCCCCACGGCCACCATGAGTGGTGTGCGGCCTTGCTCCGCGCGGCAGTCGATGATGCTGCGGTCCAGCGCGTCCAGCACAAAGCGGGCCAAGTGCACTTTGCCCGCCTGCATGGCCTCCAGGAAGGTGCGGGTGCCCGCTCGGGGGCACAGGTCCTTGGGTTTGAGCATGGCTTCCGCCGCTGCGCCGGGGCAGCCAGACAGCTCCGCACGGGGGCGTCCTGGCTCCCGCACGGGGGCGCCCTGGCTCCCGCACGGGGGTACCGCTCCCTTTGCGCGTGGGCGCCTGCGACCGAGGGTCCCTAGATCGCTGCTCCGGTCGCGCGGCAGCTCTGGCTCCCGCACCTCTCTCGGGCTGCGCTCCTGGCGTCCAGCTGCGCCCTCCGTGGGCCTCCCGTCCAGAGGTGTGGACCGCTTGCTACTCCGGGCTCTGTTCCCCGCCCGCCACAATACGACGGAAGCCCCACTCAGACGCTCCTCAGTCTCTGGACGTTTTCCCAGGTCCGGCGCCCCTCAGTCCCTCGGGGTTTGGAGCTGTGCCACTCACCCGCACTCAGGGCAGCCCCTGCTCCCTGCTGAGACGGTGACACCCGCCGCGCGCCAGCTTCCAGCCCTTGGCGGGGCGCGCCGCTCCTCAAGCTGCAGGCGCCGTTCCTCCGCCTCCTTCCCTCCTGCGGGGGCTGGGCCCCGCCAGGGCGCCGGCTTCCTACTTGAGGGGCTCAGCGGCGCGGGAGCTGCCGGCTACCTGTATACTTGCCTTTATAGCCTCGAGGGTCTCCATGGCAATGGCTGCCCTGGAAGCAGGCTGAGCCGTCAGGGCTAAGACCGGCGGGGCGGAGGAGACCGCCCCTGACCCCCACCCCTCCTTGGCCCACGAAGTTGGGGAGCGGCTCCTCCTCCGCGTTCCCCAGGGAATGCGGCGGCGGTTGGCGGGGCGGGGGCTGCTCCCCGGGGGGCCACATGCACCCGGCCGGGCCAATCCCAAAGTCGCAGGCTTCTCTCCCCACCCTCCGCCCCCACCTGAGTCGAGGCTCTTGGCTCCTTAGAAACTGGCGGGCCCGCGAGTTCCTTGGGGAAAACCGAGAGCTGCCTCCCGCTGTCCGGGGTGAGAAGAAATGGGACCCAGGAGGATAGCAGTGGACCAGGGCGAGCTGGGGGGTAGGGCAGCGAAAGCAGATGAGTAATTTGAGGGAGTAGGCACACGTGGTGAGAAGAGGGGGCTCGGTCTGGCTGGGAACTGCCACCCAAAGTGCCGCGCATCACGCAGTCACACACAATCGTGCCTCCCGCACACGCTAGCTTGGAGCGGGGAGGGCGCGCGTTCTCCAATCTCAGGCGTTTTTGACGCTGACAACACACCCGCGGGCCGCTCCTGGCAGCCGCAGCTGTGGGGCAGTCAGGGCGGACGCCAAGGCCATGGTGACCCAGGACGACGGCTGGTGTGCTGGGACCCACCCGCACAGTTCCCCCTTCCCCACTCCTCAACTCCGTCTGTCCGTGCATCCATCCGGACAGGCCTACAGGCCGCTCTTTTGGAAAGAGCAAAGGATGCAAGCAAGAATTCCCTAAAGAGATGGGCTTTCTCGCCCCCTAAATCACTTCGAGGCCAGCGGGCCCTGGCCCTGACCCTACTAACCCCGGGAGAGAAGAAAACCAGAGACACACTTTTCCATTTGTGAGAAAACCACTACATCTCATCTTCTCAACCTGCTGGCTCCATGGCCCTGGGAATACTTAGCCTGTCCCCCACCCCCACCCCCCGCAGGACAATTAGGGCTCCTCAGAGCTGAGGGAGGTGGAGAAGGGCAAATAAGATTTGAATGTATAGTTTTGAAGAAGTGAACCAGACATCAGGTCCTAGCCCTGGGAAATATAGAGGTGTAGCTGGCTTCTAGGTGGCAGTCCTTCCCTGTAAATCAGGAAACCCAGGGACATAAGAAGTGCAGCTGATCAACCTAGTGTTGAATACATCTATTGCATACAGAACAAAGAGGGGAAGAGAGATGGGACAGTGGGGAGGGAGGGTTTGGGGGTCTTCTGAAGATTGGTGAGTGAGCAGGCTGCTGAGAAGTGAGGATGGCCTTCCAGTTGTGGCTTGAGGAAGGGGCAAAGCCTCCATAAACAGGAAGATTGCCTGTAGAGGACAGTTTAGTGGGCTGCTTACTCTGTCCTGTTCCACAGGGAGGAAATTCAGAGAATGAAGGTGTCCTCAGCTTGAGCTAAGCAAAAACAACACGCTTTGCCAGAGACTCCTGGGAAATGTCTGGGGTTTGGCACTCCACCCCCAGACTCCATGGTGCCCATCTTTGATAGGAGGGTGGGGGGCAGCCTCGGGCTCCAGCTCCTCTCTGACATGGAAGCACATGAAGTAAACCAAGAATGTGAAACCCCTCTTTGTTCTGCAATTTTTTTCTTCATGATGTCTACAGGGGGCAGAGTAGGCGACTGTAAAGTCCCAGCCTAGAGGCACATGCTAACAGTGTGGCCCCAGGCCTGCACATTCTTATCTGAAAGAGGAAGCTGATAATACCAGCCTTGCCTATGCCATGACAAGATCAGGGAAAGCACTGCATGATTATGTGGAGCATGGTCCTCAAAGCTTTCTCCACTCCAGGCCTGCGGTGCGACTTTCTACTCCCAGTGTGAGCAAGAAAGCTCTTCTTTTTCACTCAGCTGAACAAAGGCTTTTCCTTTAGGATTCAGTGCCCGTGTGTGTGTGTGTGTGTGTGTGTGTGTGTGTGTGTGGTGGGAATTGAACCTAGTAGACTGCACCTACTAGGCAGGGGCTCTATCACTGAGCTACATCCACAGACCTTTTTTTAAAAAATTTGAGACAGAGTCTCACTACGTTGTGCAGATTGACTTTGAATGTATGACCTTCCTGCCTCAGCCTCCTGAATAGCTGGGGTTACAGATGTGTGCCACCATGCCCAGCTTCAATTTACTTTCCCCCTTTTTTGGTACAAGTGAGATATCTCCCTTCTACTTTGAGGATGGATGTAGGAATGCTCCTAGAGTCTGGCAGGCCAGGCTCTGGACCCTCAAAGTGGAAGAGAGAAGCAGCAGGAACCCAGAGTGGGACCTCCTTATCTTAAACAGCCCTTTCCCCATCCTTGAGCCAACTCAGCTTCATTTATGCCCCTGTTCCCTGTGGTGATGGAGACAGTTCCAGGAAAGAACAGAGGCTAAAGCAGGTCTCATTTGGAAGAACAGCTGGTTCTGTTTGTCCCAGCTGGCATGGCCAACCCTGCCAGGCTTGCAGTGTGGTGGTGGTACTCAGGCCTTGGAACCTTTGCCCTGATGCTCTCCCGTAAGGGCTCACTATGTTCTGAGCAAAAAAGAAATAGCAAAGCTGAAAAAAGCTGAGGCTTGACTGCAGAGCACAGAGGTACCAGCAGCCAGATTTAGAAGCTGTCGCTTGAGAGCTGAAGGCTGACAGGAGAAGGAGCTGAGGCAGGCAGGAGGCAGGCAGGGGGCAGGCAGGCGCTCCATACTCGCCCTCCCTCCCACCTGCCCAGCCTCTCCCCTGCAGGCCCCAGGCAGGCAAAAGGCTTCCAGCCAGAAGTGCCTCAGTCTGCAAGTCTGTCACTCTGTCTGCACCTGTCCCCCTCCCAGGCCCCTTTCTTTCCTTCTCAAGTGTCACCAGCCCCCTCACCCTGTCACGTTGCACCAACTTGGCAGGGTTGGGCCTGATGGCACGTGTCTGGGAGATCCAGAAAGCTACTAGGGGGTGCAGGAGATGGGGTGAGTCAGCAGGGGACCTGGCACTGAGTCAGCAACAAGATCAGGAGGGGAGAAGGGACCCTTCTCTCTGTGAAAAAGGTAAAAAGGGAGCCTGACCTGCTCCAAAGGTACAAAACAGGGTTGGAACCGAGGTGCCCTTTCCCTGCCCCAGAGCCCAAAGGAAGGCATCAATTCTTCCTCTGCACATCCCCTGTGGCCAGAGATTAATTCATCTCCTGGGCCCAGAAATGGCATTTACTCAGGGCTTCTTTGCCCTTTCTTTGGAGAATAGAAAGCAGGGAGATGGGTATCCAGGTCTGGTCTGGTGGGATTTTGTGCACAGTCCTCTTCAAGAGTCAGAATTGCATCCCCCTCCCTCATTCCTGGGCTACTTGCACCAGCGGGGGGCAGACTACCCAGCCTGGCAGAGAGATGGGAAGGCAGTCATCGGCAATAGCTGGAGCTGCCGCCCTTGGACTCCACTGGCTCTGGCTCTGGGCTTTGTCCACATTCCTGGCTCTGTGAGTTAGGCCTGGAACATCATCTTTACAGGGCTCTACCCCAGGCCTGGGAGCAGGGAGAGAGAAATGGGACACTTGACTGCCAGGCTAGGCAGGGTGCTACTCTGAAGTACAGATGTCCCACCCAGGAAGTACCCAGTATGTGCTGAGGGCGGGGACAGACAAATCAACACCAGGTCTTAGTCCTGTGAATGAGCCAGGGACTGGTAGGACCCTAGAGGTCCCTATTTTCTGAAGGCACAGGTGCTCACAGCTAATAGCACCTGCTGTAACCACCTGATAAGAAAACAACTCTTCCCAGAATCACCCCACCCTACCTCTCCCAAGCCAATGCTTCGCCCATTTGGGATTTGGGACTATGGTGAAGGCGCAAGAAATGGCACCATAAGGAGGTGGGGACACCTTGGCACTGGGCTTTTACTTCCGTGCTGAGGACAGAGACAAGGAAGACCACATTTGTGGGGGCAGAGAAGAGGGAGTAATATTTTTCAGTGGCTGTGGCACCAGGGCCAGCCAAAGAGGAAGTGACTCCTCTTTGAGCTTAGAGGCAGGACCATTTCACTGGGCTCTGGAAGGGTCTCACCCCCAGTTCAGCTCAATGTCTTTTCCCCAGCCTGCTTCATTTCAGGGCACTCTCTTCTACTGTCCCCTTTGCCTAGTTGTGGAACAGAGGCCACACTTAGGCAGGAAATACTGGGTCAGGTTTCTTTAGTAAAAGTAGAAAGCAGAAAAAATAAATAAACTTCATAAATTTGGAAGACAAAATAATGTTGATCTTGTCAGGCAGTCTGAGTAGTGGAGTATGCACTAGGAAGTACCCCTGCCAGGCCCAGGGAAAGGGGTCAGGGGTCTTTCAGGTTCCCAGTGAAGAGTCCAAAAGGCCAGCCTCCTCCCCTCCCTGCAGCCACAGCCCTATATCCTAGGGACCCCTCCCAGGGCCAATCAGCTGAGGAGCTTTTTCATGTCAGCTTCATTCCTGCGCAGGCAGGAGCTGAAGGAAGGAACCTCAGTGGAGGGACCCTGGGGGCAGCTGTCCCAGGACTTGGAGGTAGGGCAAGGCTCTGCCTAGGGAGCTGACAATGCTGCATGCTCAGGGAAGGCTTGATTGGCCTGGAAGCCTAGTGAGGTGCCAAATCAACGCAGGAGGGCCTGGGATTTTCTCTTACTTGAACCATCAGCACAAAGCCGGAGGTTCCAGGTGTCAGTCCACCCTCTGGGTAAGACAGCTAAGCTCGGGGTAAGGTATTGCTAGTTGTATTCTAGGAAAGGTAAAGCAGGGCCAGGACTCCATTTCCTATTCCCAGCCCATATTCTTTCGTCCTCAACAAATATATACTTATCTAGAGGTTAGGAAAAGGGTAGGCATCAGGCAGTCATGTTGGAGAATGCTGTAGGCCTCAGAAGAGCCCCTGCCTGCTGTATTTGATTCCTTCCTCCACTCTAGCTAGGCTGCTCAGGAGAAGGAGCCCCAGCTTCCAGCAGCCTCAGATGTTGGAGTCCTTTCCTACTGGGGGTAGAATCAGGTCCTAGAGAAGGGTCTGAGCATCCTTGTTAGGTGTCCCAGTGGGATGAAGATATCAGAAGCGGCTCTCCTCGGTCTCTTCCTTGTCTGTGAGTAGGTCCTGCTCACAGGACTCTGTGAAGACCTCAGTGGGCCTCTCAGCCTTGTCATTGGTCTCAGAGGGGAAGCAGGCCCTCACCGCCTCCTTCACTTCAGCCTCCAGGCCATTCATCCTGGCCTCATACTCTGCCAGAGCCTCCTGCTGGAACTGTGGGGACACCAAGGAGCACACCTAGGTCAGGAAGGGCTCGCCGCCCACCCTCTCTCCCTCTCCTGGACAGTGGAACAAGAAGATATCCAACTTATTCAGAGCTCACAGGAGCCTGGAGTGGGAGGTGGGGGTAATGGAGCCCACCAAGGCATCTGGGAACAAGCAGAGACCTGCAGAGCTGCCTCCTTTGAAAGGCCTTGATGACCTCTGGACTGGCAGCTCCCTGGGCCTGGGCCCCTTTGCACACTAGAGCCACTGGGGCGGGGACAGCTGTCCTGTCACCTGCTTTTCCATCTCTCGGATCTGTTCCAGGCAGGCTGCCTGCTTCTCTTCCAGTTTCTCCTGGTGCCGCTCCAGGGTGTCTGTCATCTGGGTGGACATGAGGGGCAGGGAATCAGGATGGCATGTCCCACACTGCTGGAGTTGGAATCTAGCTGCAAACCTAGTTAACCTTCTGGTAGACTTGGGACCAAGGCCACCTATGAAGAAAGCATGTGTTTGGGAAGGACACAACCTTTATATACCTGCTTGATGGCCTGCACCACTTCCTGGATGTGGGAGTTGTTAATCTCTCTCTTCAACCTGTTGGTATAAGCAGAGTTATAGAAAAAGCAGGCAGGGCTGGCAAGAGAGCTGGGCTGGCAAGATAGCTCAGCTATCTAAAGCACCTGTTTAGACAAGCTTAGGCAAGAGCAGGGACTACAGTTTGATCCCTGGCACCACATGCTACACCAGCCCTGCCTCCAAGGAAGCCAGCCCCCCAAAAAAAAGAAAAAGAAAAAGAAAAGAAAAAGCAGAGAGCCCCTCTAGAGGGCATGGAGTAAAATCTCCAGGTACAGACAAATGGCAACTCCATTAGAGGTCAAGGAACTTGCAGAGGGGCCAACATGGAATACCAAAGAGGATGGTAATGGCTACTGGGAGACCTGAGACCCTCTGAGAGGACAGCTTCCTCACAAAACCACACTGTCCTTCAAGGTATCCCTGGTAGCACAGATAGGGGGACAGTGGACTGGCCACTGGCCCTTGGCTTCACTCTCTCTTTGTGTTTATCTTCCCTCTATTGCTGCTTTCTGTTCCAAGACTTGGCTTCTAGGATTTGCCTCAGGAGGAGGCTCTCAGATCAGAGGCCTTAGAGGTGGGACCCACCGGTAGGGAGGCCTTTTTCCTTCTGGAGTGGGAGCTGCACGGCACAGGGCCATGCTCCCAGGGCTCACCTCTCCTGGGCCATCTTGTCTGTGGTGGATTTGGTCATGGCCTGGACCCGCTCCTGCCTCTTGCTCTCCAGTTTTTTCTTCAGCTCTTTGGTGTCACTGCAGGAGGACAGGCATGAGGTAATTGTTCTGAGGGACCAAGTTCCTGGGGAGCAGGAACAGGTGTGTGAAGGATCAGCCTTACCTCTCCAAGGTCTCCTTGAGGACCTTCAGCTCTAAGGCTTGTTTCTCTTTGGCCAGCTCCATTATCTTGGTGATTTGCTACACAGGGGGAGAAAGGAGGGGTTCAGTGAGAAGCCCTTCATTGTGTGGAGAGGATGGAGCAGGCTAGGCTGGCACCTCGGCCACATGCTGTTTCTTGCACTTCAGGATGCTCTGGTACTGCTCCTCGCTCTGCTGCTGCAGCTCCTGCTCCAGCCTGTCCTTGAGCTCCTGCATGCGTGGGTCCATGCTTTCAAGGCCCTTGCATGGTGAGGTCCCTGTGGTGTCCTCCATGGGCAGGGTCCTGCAGTGGTCACATGGGGACAGGGCCTGAGTCTGAGGCTGCTGTGCTTGGAAGACTGGTTGCCACTGTGCCCCTTACCTCTTCTTTCTGGAGCCCTTGCCCTGGCGAAGCTTGCAGCCAGGCATCCCCAGCTCTGCTAGCTGCGCTGCGCCCCGCTGTAACAGTTCCTCCCTCCGCCGTGCCCCCCGCCGCTCCAGCTCCCGCAGCTCCTTCTCCTGCCGCTGCTGCAGCTTCACGATGCCTTTCAGCTTGCGCAGCTCCTCCATGCTGGCTGTCTTGGGCTCTGCAGAGGCCAAGCTAAGGTGTGCTGCTACGAGGTCAGGCTCCCTTCCCTGGCAAGACTCGCGCCCCACCCCCAGGAGCCGACAGCCCTCCTTCTCGACATGCCCAACAGCACGAAGCTGTTCTTACCTGCAACTTCTTTCATGGCTTCTTCCCTGGTCTTGGCCATTGCTGCTGCTGCTGCTGCAGGACAAGATAAGCTGATGGGGTCCAAGGACCCTCAGCTCAGTTGGGTCCACCACTCCCTGAGGACCTCAAAATGAGTCCCTGGCATTGCACTTTCCCAGCCTTGAGGCTTCAGACACAGCCCTTCCCTCCTCAGGTGAAAGTCTTCATCCTTTGGGCCTAGGGATGTGGTGGTAAAGGTGTAGCCCCCTCCCCCAAGTAGGTGGGCCCCAAAGTGCCTACCTTTGAACCCATTGCTGGCAGGCACTGGTGCCCCATTGACCTGGCAGGCCACTGGACCCCCAAATGGGAAAGGCTTCTGTGCAAGGAGAGCAGTTAGAGGTGGGTCTAACAGCCTCTCTCCCTAAGCTGGGGCTCTGCCCTGGTCCCCATCCTCCCACACAAGGGGCAAAGCTCCTGGGGTTCCTGGCAGTGGTCCAGGCAGCACAGACCTCAGGCAGAACTCCCATGGCCTCCTTGAGCTTCACAGACTTCTTATTATGAGCATTGAAGTACTTGATAGGGTTGGCAAGGGCCACGGTGAGATCTGGAGCACAGGGCATTGCCCGCCCGGAAGGTGTGGTGATGGATCTGGAAGGGTCCTTGTCCCACCCACCTTGGGAGCTGGAGGCTGGCTTGAGGACGGGTGAGGGGATGGACAGCCTGGGCTTCCAGCATGCCACAAGAGCCTACCTGCCCAGGAGTCGGGCACATAGTCCTTCATCTCCAGGAAGACAAAGAGCGCGGGCATGGTGAGGGCCATGTTGCTCTCATTGTGCAGGCACAGATGGTGGTATCCTGTTGAAAGTGAGAGTGTGGACGTTGGGCCAGAGCCCCTTCCTACAACTGCTCACACTCTCAATCTTGCTCTAGAGTCTAACTGGGCAAGGTCTGAATCTGGTATGATACCCCCTGGCTGTGTGCAGTTGCATTAACTCAGTTTGGGTTTTTGTTTTTGAGGCAGGGCTTCACTTTGTAGTACAGACTAGCCTTGAACTTTCTATGTAGCCTGGACTGACTTCGAACTCACAGTGATTGTTCTGACTCAGTCTCCCAAGTGTTGAGATTACAGGCATGCACTTCCATGCCTTGCAGTTACTTTAACTCTTGAGAGTCCTCATCTGTGAAATAGGGATAGTGCATGCCTCCTCTGGTTATCATAAGGATTAAGTGAGAATGTGTTGGTGAGGCTGTCACACATAGGTGACAGTTGCTTGGGAAAGGGAGCCAGTGGTTCCAAAAACTCATGGGCATCCTGGTACAAGGCAGAGTTGCCACCTCTATTAGGTTCCTGGAGAGAGATCCTCTATTTCTGCCCCACATTAGGGGGCTCTCCCTGAGACTGTGCCATGCTCTAGACAGTGCTGGTCCTGGCCACAGATCCCTTGGGTACACTGAAGAAAGATCCCTCTCCTTACCAGAATTTAAGGCATTGATGGGGATGATGCGATGTCCCAGAAATTTGTTGCCTTCTTCCATTACAGCCACCCTGAGGGAGGCCAACTCAGGCATCATAATCTAGGGAGAGTTTAGGACAGGACCATCTGTGGGGAGCACAGAATGGTGCCCAGCCAGGGTCTTCCTGGCTCCAGAAGTCAGTGTCAGGGAAAGAACTTGGCACATGTTACTAGATATAGCCAACACAGGCACAGGGCAGACCTGGACCACATACAAAACATCCTCATAGCTCAACTATGGCTGATCTTGCGTGGGGGAGAAGGGCTCAAGGTGCAGACAGCCCTTGGCAGCTCCACTAAACAGGGTCCAGTGGGGCACCAGACCCTCTTGATTCCATGGGACCCTGAGCCCTGGACTGGGAGTTCACAATTCTGCCTCTAATCCTAACATGTGGACATGCATGCATACAGATGCATATAGTCATGCAAACAACCTGCTCACTGAGCAAATGTTTATACAGTTGCATCCAGGGCTCTGTAAACTGAGGGGAGTATGGGTGAGGAATGGGCAAAGGAGGAAAAAGATGACAGGGTCCCCTTTATTTATTCCTCTATAAATGGGCCCCAGCCCCTGACTGCTCTAGTCCCACACCTTCTCAAAGACAAAGGGCTCCTCCTTCCAGACAGGGTTGATAGAGTTGGTACTGGGTGACAGCTTGGTGCGATAGCGCCTCTTGGGGTCCCCTGGAAGTCCAAACAGCTCTACTTCCACATAGGTGCGCACACTGCGCTCTGACAGGAACTGCCCAGAGATCACCTGGGGGTGGGGAACCGGGGGCCCAGCATCAGACCCAACCCAGCTTCTCCAAGCACCTGGGGCTCTGGCTCCCTGTAGGTGAAGTATCCATTGTTGGGTATCATGAAAAGCTCCCTGCAGCTCTGGTCGCCATGTGAAGGCTCAAGGGCTGCAGCTAAGCTCTGAGCACCAGGGGAGGGCTGCCTCACCTCCCTCCCCAGCCAAGAAGAGACCAGCGCCTTTCCTGGGCCTGGGCTTCTGCCGCCCTCTCTGCCCACTCCCTCTCCCCTCCCCCACCCCAGCTTCAGCCCTTCCCCTTTGTTTCCATGGGGACCAAGGAGCAGCCTCCAGTGCTGAGGAGGAGGCAGTTTCCAAGGCAACTTGTGATTGCACGGGAGAGCAAGCTAGCTGGGACTGAAGTGTGGGGCTAACAGGGGAGGGGGTTGGGGTAGAGGGGCAGGCTCCTAGTCCTTTCTCCTCAAGACTTCAGACCTTCCCAACCCCACCACCTGTCCTCCTCAGGCCTTGCCGTAATAGAAAGGGTGGTGGCTACCACCACGTCGATGCGGTCCACGGAGAAGGGATTGAACTGCTTGTCTGGTCGTCGCATGAACTCATGCTTCAGGAGGTACCCGCTCTGCCCGTTGAACTCAAACAGTGCCATGTTCTGCTGCATGGGCAGGTCTTGGGCAGGAGGAGACAGTAAGGGAGATCTAGGCCAGGTCTATCCCCAGCCTCTACTTCCTATCCATCCCAGCCTTGTCCCAGCCATGGAGGGAGTTGTGTGGACCCTGGAGGCAAGGGCTTCTCATGTTCCAGCCTAGTTCTGCACCATGGTCCTCTCAGGAAAGGTCAGCAAGGAGTCATGACATGAGCGGTCTGCCAGCTGCAGTGGGGTCCCCGCAGACACACCCTGGCAGGGCAGCTGAGCCCTGTGTCAGCCTCTCAGCTTCCTTACCTTGGTGTTAGTATATGAGCTACTGTGGAAGCATGAGCTAACGCACTCACCCCTGCCCAAGTGCCCCAGAGCCAAAACAAACACCAAGACCACAGTCTGCTCTCAGGACCTCTGGGGAAGGGTGAAGGTGGAACAGGCAGATCCAGGGGCAGGGTCCCAAGACCTGGGAGTACCCTCACCCATCGTCTGGAAGTTGAGGGCTACCATCTGGCATCCAGCATTCCAGAACATCTGGGGCATGTAGTTAGAGGAGTCCATGCGAGTACCCTTGGGGTAAATGCGGCTCATCTGGCGCTTGTTGTACCTGTCATTGAGTATCGGAGCCCAGCCAGGGCCATCTTCCCCAGGAGGACCCAAAAGCCTACCCAGGGATCCCTGTCCCCAGACCTTTCCCCAATGCCCACCCCAGCCAGAAACTCTAGATATCAAAGCCTCAAGGAGGGCTGGGGAGATAGCTCAGTAGAATAAGCACTTGCCTGGCAAGTGCAAGGTCCTGAATTCAA
>NDGM010958376.1:0-12518 GCA_002564305.1 Octomys mimax | reverse complement strand
GTGCTGAGGACTGAACCCAGGGCTTCCAGCTTGCTAGGCAAGCATTCTACCGCTGAGCCAAATTCCCAGCCCCAGTCTTCTTAACCCTGATTTATATTCTCTGGAGAGGGCCTAAAGAAAAGGGGCAAATGGTAGGTGATCTTAGGTCCCTCATGTTTAGCAAATGGATAAAGGAGGAAGAGCCAGTAAAGAAGCCAAGAAGAACCAAGCGGAGGTCATTTGAAGTAAGAAGCACTATCCAGTCCTGGAGAGAGCTGATAGTTGTAGATGTGGCAGGTTTAAATGTTACAGGCTGTTTAAGTTAAGTAACATAAAGCCAGAGAGTAGTCCACTGGACTTGGGAACTAAGTGGATTTTGATAATCCTTGAGAAAAATACTCCTGTGCAAAGGGCGAGCTACAGCAATGTGCAGTAGGTTGAAAAGTGTGTGGGAAATAATAAGGTTAGTGGAAGCAGAGCTGGACTTGCAAGCAGTGTGGTTGTTGGTGAAAAAGAGAAGGAAATTGGAAATGAGGGAAGCTGGGACAATTTTTCTCCTTATGCTTTATTGCTATGTCTATGCCAGATAATCTCCCTGCAAAGGTAGTTTTCTTCCCTTCCTCACCTAAAATGATCGGGAATCAGTGGAACTTTTAAAAAGATTTTCAACAGTTTCTTATGGAGGGCCAGCCAGACAGCAGAGTGGATTAAAGCACCTTCTTAGGCACACACAGGGGCCGGGGGTTCAATTGAGCCTGGGCATGGTGGCAGGTGCCTGTAATCCCAGCGTTTGGGAAGCTGAAAACAAGAGGATCACTACAGGTCTTATCTATGTAGTGAGACCCTGTAGATCCTGTGCTAAATGCATAACAAATTGCTTATGGAATTTCTCTTTCATTTTGCTATCTTAAGTGTAAGGAAAACTGCTGAAAGAAATAACTTTAACCAAACTATGCTTTTATTCTTGGAATTAATGATGTATGGTGAACATTGTTTATTTAATTTACTCCTGAGGTCTACTTGTTCATTTTCTATTTTACTCCTTCCTTTTTCTGTGAATAGAAATGCATATATTGTGAGGGTGTTTGTGTCTGTCTGCACGGTTTCAGTTATGACCTGGTATCAGGGTTCGACCAGCCTTTTATGAAAGGATAGGGCCTCAGTCACTTTAAGTTTTATAGATTTTTTAAAACCAAAAAACAAAATATGCTGTTCTTGTTAGTTTTGTTTGAACCAATATAAAATTAACTGGGTGAAAAATAATTACCTGTGTCTGACTTTTTTTTTTTTAAATTTAGTACAGGATATACAGGGTCTCACTATGTAGATCAGACTCGTAGTGATCCATCTATTTTCAGCCTCCTAAGAACTGGGATTAGAGGTGGATGCCACTATGTCCAGTCTCTGTGTCTGTTTTTTTTTTTTTGTGTGGAACTGGGAATTGAACTCAGGCCCTTGTGCTTGCCATGGAAGGACTTACTGTACTGAGCCATCTCCCCAGCCCTTGTCTGATATTTTTAAAAGTGAATCTTTAATAGTCTTTCTAATTGAAGTCTTTTATGATCATTGGGCTACTTAGCTTTTCTATTTCATCGGTCTAGTTTGGTTACTTATTTTAAAGAAAATCATAGGAGGTAGCAGCTGAGTATACTTTAGGCTAAGGAGAAGGAATCAGTATATAGATGGAATTTATGATCAAAATACAAAAAGGAATCAAGTAATTAAGGAGCAAAATTATTCTTGTGGAAAAAGTGATGGAATTGTGAATGTAAATGGAAGATTTAGAGAGAAGGAGAAATAAGTATCTCTCAACTTGAGATGGGGTAAGTATAGGCAAAAATAGAAATAAAATTAAAAGTGGAGGAAACTTGGCAATTAAAGGGGAAGGGAACAAAATAAACTTTTAACTTCTTTTCTGCCAAGCATTCTGTGATAACGTTGTATAGAAATAATTACAATTAATCTTTATAACAATACCATGGGATATATCTGATCTGCTTTTCAGATAAAGACACAGATAGATTCAATAATATTTATAAAATGCCAGTTCTGCAAACTCAAGCTTTTATTACTGTTGAGTCATTATGGCTACAGAGTTTTATGTTAAAATATTTATTCTTGTTTCTAATAATGGGTAAAATATATTGAATAATATGCATATGAATATGTATAAATATTTGCATATAAGTATATAACTATATAACTATATACTATTATACTATTCTTATGTGAACCTAATGGTAGTAATATTAATTAAGATTTATTGGGGCTGGGAGATAGGTTGGTGGTCTAAGCACCTGCCTGGCAATTGCAAGGACCCAGGTTCATTCCCCAGTATACATGCCTACTATGCCAGCTACCCAAGCTGGGCATGGTGGTACATGCCTATAATACCAGTGTTAGAGAGACTCAAACAGGAGGATCACTATGAGTCTGAAATGCATAGGAGACCCTGTATCAAATAAATAAATAAAAATGTAAAAAGATTAATTCTATATTTAAGTGTTTATATGAGCAAATTTTACTCTAGGTAGTTGACCTAAGAGCACTCCTTTCTTGCTGCTAATAACAGTGTTGCTAGTAGCTTTATTTATGGAGCCACTACAAGATTGCTCAATAATTGGCATTTCTTATATTCCTAATCTCCCCACAATCATAAATGGTGAACTAGTATCAGCATTCTATAGGTGAGCTTATTGAAACTGAATTTCAGATCCTGTTGCTGAGCAGATATTTAAACTTAACTTTAAAGAACTGTACCTTAGTACATACTATAGGCGCTATCTCTTTGTTTGCTTGTTTTTAAAAATGTATTTGGTTGTTACAGGGTCTCACTGTGCTGCTTGGATTCATAGTGATCCTCCTGTTTCCAGTCTCCTGAGAACTGGGATTACAGGCATGTAGCACTATGGCCAGACTCTGGGCTGCTCTCAGCACTCCCAGGGGCAGGGCTGGAATGACACGTGGTGCCAGGGATCAAACCGCCATCCCTGTGCTTGCCTAAGCAGGAGTTCAGTCTGCTGAGGTATCTCTCCAGTCCTGGCACTGTCTGTTTTGATATTCACTTATTATCTGTCCAAATTGTTTTGGTTGCACTTTTCCTTTCATAGAAGCTTCTCTATGTATCCTATTTCTCAGATTAAGTTCTGTGAATCTTTACTTGTTAGAATATTTTTTAAAGAGTCTTATAGCTATTCTTTTTTGTACAGTAGTTTATTTGAATGTTCAAAATAAGATATAAACAGGCCCACACTTTTATTTCATATAAAGGGCCATTCCATTTACCTCACACAGTATATGCGCTCACCCAATGTTTGTTGGTGGTGTCCATGGTCTTGTGAGTAATGCATCTATCTACTCAGCAGGACCAACAAAACCATAAACCTGTTTATTTACACAAAAATGGAAAATGCAGCATTATAACATCGAGTATGACCCTGTGAGTCGTAATTTTTCTACTTGGTAGAAAGTGCTTCAATGTGAACCTTCTGAAAATGCACATTTCAACAAATTCAGAGACATTTGCAATGATCCTACATCGTCCCTTACTGATTCGCTCCCTTTTTTCCTTTCCCTTTAACTTTCTTGCCTCTGCGCCCACAGCATGTGAAAGCATTGAAAGAAAATACGAATCTTAAACTCATAAACATACCTGCTTACCATCTGGCAGGCATCCCAGCAGTCTGGTGATCTCCTTAGCTATCCAGGAGATAGTAGAAAAACAAGAGTCCTGTGAAGATTTCACATGTTGCCATATCGCTGCCAGATGGTGATTCGTAAAACATGGACAAATTGCACGGGCTGTACTTCCCTTCGATAAACACAACAGAAACACTGCAGCAATGGTGTTTAATTTGAAAGCAACTTCAATGGAAGAACTTGCAAGGTATAAACATCTAAAGATTATTGGGATAAAAGTTGTTGTTACGTTCAGAGAGTTGGTACTTCACGGAAAAAAAAAAAATCACCAAATCCAATGCTTCAACTTGATTTCATATGCTTCTATTTCAATGTGAATGACACTGCCATGGGACAGGCATTAAAAATAAAGCAGATATGGAAAATCTTGGTGTCCGGCGACTTCAGGACAGAATAAACTCCTACAAACCAAGCTAATGCATTAGGAAAGAGGAGTTAGTCCTCTGCTGTTCTCTGTCATGGTGTTTCTAGAATTCACCCTGAAAAATATTGATATAGAGAGTTGGGAAATGTCAGTGGCATGGGACATCTTATTACTACCGACTGATTCTCTGCCACAGTGTGCTTTTTTGTCACTTAATGATGGGCTGCAGGACTCAAAATTATATTGACAAGTTTACCAATTGGGCAACTTCACAGCCACACATGAAGAACTTAATCTGGGTAGAATCAAGGCATTTTATTCAAGTGTTAATAAAATAGTAAATAGCTGTTCTTTTTTATGTCAGCTGTTCTTGTGGTTGTCTACACAATTTTCAAGTCACTGGTCTGTGTAGAGAGGAAATATCAAACAAAAGGATTCGCATTGGGCAAATGAACTGTCAGCTTGTGGTTCAACAAGGTTAGGTCTCAAATCATACTTGTCCAAGGAAGGAGATTTTTTCAGTACTTCCACTGATTCCAAAGTTCATCTGAATCAGTGAATTAATGCTTTACTAATACTAAGGGAATCTGAAAGATGAAAACTAACTCCTGTTTCCTAATGAATTAGCTTGGTTTGTAGGAGTTTCTTCTGTCCTGAAGTCATTGGACACCAAGATTTTCCATATCTGCTTTATTTTTAATATCTGTCCCATTGCAGTGTAATTCACATTGAAATAGAAGCATATGAAATCAAGTTGAAGCATCAGATTTGGTGAATTTTTTTTTTACTACATTCACAAAGTTATGCATATAAATTTTGTAAAGTTTTCATCATCCCCCCCTGTAAAAAAAAAAAAAAGCCATCATGAGCAGGGCCATTGATGTTACAGTATATGCCAATGTATAATGTTTTTTTTTTTTGCAAATAGTATTCTCTTTTTTTAATACATTTTAGTACAGGGTCTACAGGGTCTCACTACACAGGTCATACTCATAGTGATCCTCGTATTTTCATCCTCCCAAGCTCTGGATTACAGGTGCGTGCCACCACACCCAATCTCAGTCTCCTTCTCAGCACGCCCTGGGGGCAGGGTTGGCATGACAGGCTGGGCATTGAACCCTGGTCCCTATGCTTGCCCAGTCAGACACTTTAGTTCACTGAGGTATCTGGCCATCCAAAATAATATTCTTTGTATGGATATACCACATTTTATTTTTATTAGGTGAGAGATATTTGATATATATGTACATTTATCTTGGACATATATCTAGGAGTAGAGTCTCAAGATCATTTGGTAACTCTTTTTAACCTTTTGAAAAATAAGGGCTGCTTGTCTATACTATTCTTTACATTATATGTGTGAGAAACACAATTGGACTTGTACATACCTAAAGTTTATAGTATTCACTGTTTTAATTCCTATTTTAAAATAGCAAATAGATATGAATTTTAGATTCAGAAAATCATTAATTGGAAACACATTTTACCTGCCCTACAATCCTAGCGTATAATTTAATACTGCTGTAATCTCATTCTGTCATCTGTAAAAGGAAGGATGCTAACTCTGATTTTGCCAGGACTTTGTGTTCATGGAATATGATTCTGTATTGGGAAGCTGCTTAGCAGTGTTCGTCTGCCTTAGTTACTCTTCTCTTGCTAAGGCACAATACCTGCTACCCACAGCTAAGGCAAGATCGGTTTATTTGGCCCAGAGTTTGTAGAGGTTTCAATTCATAGTTAGCTGGCTCCAAGGCAAGTGGTATGGCAGCTAAGTGTCCCAGAGCAGGCAGGCAGAATGCCAGCAAGCAGAAAGTAAGTGAAAAGCAGGGACCTTCTTTCTGTTCCTTGTGTCTTATCTAGGCTACCTATGCTGGGGAAAAGCAGCACTCAGACCATTAATCCATGCATTGTACCATGAATTAACCCAGCCTCACATCCGTGATTCCAGAAGCACACAGCCTCGATCCAGGCACATTTATGGATCCAGGCAGATTGATTGATTGATTGATGTCTGTATTTAGGGCAGGGTCTACATGGTGTTCAGGGAATCACTACACAGTTTGGACTCGCAGTGATTCTCCTGTTTACAGCCTCCAAAGTGCTGGGATTACAGGCGTGCACCACCATGCCCAGTCTCAGTCACCATCTCAGCGTGCCCCAGGGGTGGGTCTGGCATGGCAGGCCTGGGGATCGAACCCTGGCCACCGCACTCTGCCTAAGCAGGTGTTTTAGTTCACTGAGCTATCAGGCAGGCCCTGATCCAGGCACATTTAAAGGGTCCTGCCTATCACATGGAGCTTTCAATGGACATCTGGACAGGAGCCATGTGTGATCCTTCACTGCTTTCCAGTAAAAGTTATTTTCCTTTGTCTCTATATTTTTATTCCCATGTCCTGAAGTATAAAAAGTTAACACAAGGAAAAGCCTTTTGTGATAACTCAGGAATTCACAGGATGATGCTTTTGGTTAATTGTTTAAATGTTTTACTTTGAATTTGATGTAAATCATAATTTCATTATGTTTATTCCTTATAAACTTCATTACAAATTAATAATCAGAAAACATTTAAAACGATGCCTAGAATGTATTTTGTGGCAGACCTTTGATAGTGTTCAATATGACACATTATTAGAATTGTCATACAACTGTGTAAGCCACATTGTAGTGCTTGGGGTTTCATTACCCACATAGGTGATCCATAAGAAATTGGCTTAAAAAGAAAGTATGACTCTCAAGAGTAATTTCTTGTTAGTCAATATTTAAATCTATGACATTTTTATAAAGAAACAAATCACACATGATTTGTACTACTGGTCCTTGATGGTGCCATCCCGGAATGTCTACTCAGAGCCATTGAGCTTAGTAGGTCTTCTTTCGTAGGCCCTCCTTAGGTCATAAGCAAAATCTTTTAAGATATTATTAGGAATGTCTTCTAACTTCAGCATAAAGTATGCTTATAACTCAAAGTGAATGATTGTGAAACAGTCATTGGGATTGGGAATTTTGTTATCTGCTCCAAGATTAGCATACTATATAAACCAATTTTTGTATGCACAGTCTGAACTTTTGTGTAACCTGAATTATTTTGGCTTCATTTAAACTCTTTCCATTAAGCCCATTTACCTGAGGCTGAAGTATTAGTAAATGACTCTACTCCCTCTGAAGATAGACAGATGAGTCCCAGAGACAGAGTCAGATCAGTGTCTCCTTTCTGCTCCACAGTCTTTTTAAATAATCCCCCGAATAGTCAAGCCTGGCAAAACACTGAGCTGTAAGACATTCGCCCTTCCCCAAATCTTTGGGTGGTCATCCTGGTGACCCTTTGAAACCATAGAGATAAGACAGAAAAGTTATATTTATATCTCAAAAACAGGTTAAATGAAAGAAAAGTAAAATTGAGTAGGTTTAAGAGACGCAATTCAATTATATTCTTGCTTATACTTCAATACAGAAAAATTTAAAAAACTTTTTCTTTTATAGCTTTATGTCAAACCAAAGAATATTTCAATTCTAATAATTGTCTCAATTTAAATTATTCAAAGCACACTACAATTATGATATCACAGATATTAATAAGCTTTGTAAACCTTTCTCCCAGATAACTCATGTTTTCTTTTGAAAACTAAATTTGAATTTCAAGCTTAGATTACTTCACACTGTCATTTTAAATGGATAACATCTGGAAGGGGAAAAAAAAAAAATTCTCCTCTCAGCTTTTCAGAACAGATTCCATTTCAAACCTGCCAGAAAATTTAGACCTGCTGCAAGTTTAACTTTTATATCACTGCTGAATTTTTTCTTTTTTTCAGTTCTCCACTTGCCCACTCCTCTCTCCTGGTTCTGTTCTCCTCCCCTCTCTTCAATGTGTCTATTACCCTCAGGCTTTGACCTTGGGCAGACTGTGAGCACAAAGTCATGTTATTTAGAGTGAAGTAACACCAGTAGTCAGGAAGGAACAATGTAGTTCAAGCCAGATAAAATAAATCTCTCATTTCCTGTCAAGGGACTGAGCCAAAAGCAATGATGAGAGACAGAGGGGGCAAAATGTGCAACGCAAACTCAGGCGCTTGGGATCAGCACAACCCAACCACGATCCTCTCTTGAATACATACAACAAACCCCAAAATAGCTGAGGTGGCAGAAGTCACATAATAGCTACGGAATAAACAAAAACATATGAAACAGGACATTCATGCAGCTCCCTGGCCACAGGGAAATGAGTGGCACATTGCAATGCTTGGGGAGGGAAACTTAAGGACAAGACTGAAAGGTGTGAGAGATTCACCTGTACAGGAGTGTGAATTTCATCATCTTTGAAACACACCTGATTAGCTGCCACTTTTGGCCAAGTCATCTGTATAATGAAAGCATATATTCTGCTTTCTACACAGGAATGGATGGGCTACACACTGAGATTTGCAATCAGCTATGAGAAATAACTTCCTTATTCAATTCAAGCAAAGAACACAGTGGTTATCACTGCCTTAATTGTTAAGGAAGTTCACTGATACATTAAACAGTCATCAATAAAGTACCTGCTGTTTGAAGACATTATTACAAATTATTTCAAATATTTAAGCCATGTAATCCTTGGAAGAGCCCTGTGAGAGAGCCATTATTGTATTTTTATTCTACAAATGAAAAACCTAAAGGACTAGAAGATAAAGTAATCTTCCTAAGGACGCAACTAGGAAAAGACAGAGCCTTAATCTGAATCGAAGCCATGTGGGTTCAGAATTTACTCCCTTAATTACTAGGTTTTGGTGCATAGTAGTCATATTCTTACAGTGGCATTTTTCTGATCATGGTGGTTTAGAAGTCCTGCTCAGATTTTGTAGAACTGCATCATTTTGTAAGCCTAGTGAAACTTCCAAATGTAAACATCAGATCCAGAAGAAGTCATTAAAAAAATAACATTCATTGTAATACAGAGTATTTTGCTTTTCCCCCTCAGGTCCTTCAAGATGGTAGCATTCATTCATTCAACGATTCATATTTATTCTTTCAACAAATTCTTATTCTTGCTTACCTGCCTCTTGCAGCGCACTCCGATGGGGGATGCAGTGGTCTGGTGATGATGCAGTCAGTGAAAGCTACACTCTAGCTCAGTGTGATACAGAATATACTGTGCAGAAATTCCTACAAAATCAACAACATTCTCAAAGACTCGTGCTACTTATTTTTTTAAAGACAGATCTCCCTCTGCCTCTCAGACTGGCCTTGGACTCTCTATATAGAGGCTGGTCTCAAACTCACCTCGCTCCTCTTGCCTCAGGCTCCCACATGCTGGGATTGTGGGCTTTTGCCCCCACGCCTGTCTAGTACTACTGTATACTTAAAGATAGAGATTTTTACCTCACAGGATGAAATGCGGTTCAATCTTTTGAATCAAATATTTAGCAGTGTCACATGGAGATGGAGACATTTTTTATGGCTGTACATCACAGGACTCCGCCCACTTAATGCCTTAACAATGGAGGATAAATCAGAATAAGATTGTGCCACATGGCAAGAATGATTCTAAGAAGTGTAAAGATATAATTTCTAGAGTTCTGTCATCCTCCTCTCTCTTACTGGACTCTTGATAGAAGTACTTTGATTCCTAACACATTGTGAATGCTTCTATTGTTATACATATTATGTTGCACTTACCAATCAGAGACTACAGTATTATACTACACGTACCTCCTCAACTGAGTTGTAAGTGGAGTGTTATAGTCTGTGCTTCTGTGTCTCTCTGGCTATATTAGTACGTGGCACATAGAAAGTACTCTATGTAATTTTTAAATGAATTGAAGAATATATTTTACACTTACACGTAAAATAGAGGAATAGACATACCATTTATTTTATGTAATGTGCAAACTGGTCCAAAGAAATTGATGATTCCTTTTATAACATATTAATAATTGATAATTTATAACAGATAATAATAGCTTTGTTAGATAACTCATTTGCATATTTGCTATACAAAACACTTCTATGTGTTTATCTTGGGTACTTAATTTAATCCTTACTCTAGATCTATGAAAAGTACATGATTGTGTCAGATTAAATTATAAATAACTCTAAGTGATGAACTTTTTAAGGTTTCTTTTTTAATATCATATTATTACTATTGCTAATAGAAAGGGCCTAGGAAAATAGGAAAAAAGGCCTAGGAAAGTTCTCTCCTTTTCTAAGAATTAGTGGTCTAGTTCAATAGCTCACATTTGTGTTTTTATGAACAACATATAATATTTTTTCTATGTCCACAGATAAAATTCAGTTTAAGTAAGGAAATGATTTGTTTGGGCAGCGTATGATTAAATGAAGAAGCTTGTGGCTTATTGAATGTGTTATTCAGGATTCTGTTACTATAGCAGAAGACAGAAGATAATCAACTTAAACAAAGGAAAGTTTCATTTGGCTTGTGGTGCTAGAGAGTTAGTTCATGTTGGTTGCTTTTTCCTGTTGCTTTGGGCCTATGGAAAAACAGTTTGTCATGATGGAATCATGTGGCAGAGGAAGCTGTTCATCTTGTGGCTGGCAAGCAAAGGAATATGAAGAGGCAGGGGCTAGAGTTGCCGTGTCCCACCCATAGACCTGACACCAGGGACCTCGCTTCTTTCCAGCAGTCCCAACTTCTTAGAGTTGCTACCACTGCAAGACTTGATCTTTAACACAGGGTTAGGGGGTATTTAGATTCCAGTTACAGTAGTAGGATATAAATAGAGAAGTGGCCCACCATGTAATGAACTCGTGGGGATCTCACCTTAGCCCCTGCAGAAATTTTCCTTATCCTTTGGACTACTTGGGTATGTGGGACAGATGATTCCCCAATTGTATCATAGTTTAATTTGAACTTTTTAAAAAGATAACTTATATAGACTTTGAAATTTAAAAGATAGATGTTTGTATTTATTGTATCTTTGAGAATTGTTTATATTATCATGCCTACACAAAATATTTGAACAGAAAGAAAATTACAATGAATTGTGTTCCTGGTGACCTCAACAGTTGTACATATAAGGTACCCAATAAATAGTGGTTAGTTAGTTGCTTGCTTTCCGATATTTATTGACCTTTTTACCTCTCCGCTTTGTCCTCTGTTGACAGAAAGTGGGCCTTTTGCTTAATTTAACCCAGGATGTTTCCTTTAAACAAGAACAATTACTTCCTTTCTACAGGAAATTTATGAACCGGAAAGCCTGTGAAGACAATTCATCTCTTCTTTAGGTGTTTTGCAATGTGACGTGAACCCAGGATCCATCCAGGCTCTGTTAGGGAGGGACACCAATTACTTTTTCCTTTTCCAATGCTGGATTATCAGTTCTAATCCTTCTTCTACTACTATTCAACATTTAGGATGTACAATTGAACATTGATAAGCATTAAGCAACACATTATGAAACATGTTTGATGAAGGTTCTTTGTGCTTTATAAAAAAAAAAAAAAAAAAAGAGCTCCTTGAGAAGTAAGGAATCAAAACTCCAGCACTGTGTTATAACTATGGTAAAAGATGAGTCCTAAATGAAGAATATTCTTACCTGAACCAAAGATTGTAATGAAGAATTCATGCCTGTTGGTGGATCTCTTTGCCATTCTTCATATACTAGTGTGATGAAACACCCAGTGAAATTAAATATCTTGTAAACAGTTGGAAGTAATTTTTATGGAACATGCATCTAAATTATAGTATGTGTTGTTGATGATTATTGAAAAAATGACACAGGGTTGGCCAGATAGCTCAGCAGACTAAAGCTCCTACTTAAGCAGACCGACAGGCCTGGGTTGGATCCCTGGCATGCTGTGCCGACCCTGCCCTCAGGGCACACTGAGATGGCAATTGAGACTGGGTGTGGTGATGTGGATCTATAATCCCAGTGCTTGGGAGGCTGAAAACAGAAGGATCACTACGAGTCCGATCTGTGTAGTGAGACCATGTAGACCCTGTATTGTACTAAATAAAAGAAAAAAGACACAGTAAGTGTGCTGTTTTTAAATGGTTTTCGTTTTTATAGCTATCTAGATTATTATAACTATGATTCACATAGAAACTGAAAGATATTCCAGTCACACTGAATAATTGAAATATTTTCAAATTTTGATAGCACAGCATCCTTACAAGGAGATACAGATTTAATGTGCACTTAATGATTACTTTAAAAATTCAGTTTCGAAAAATATTTCTAAATGATCATTAATACATTAAATAATGCAAGTGTTCCCTAAACTTATTAATGTATCATTCATCTCAGAAATATTCTGACACTTAGGTGTAGCAGTTTTTAAGAATTACTGGTTATGCCTTTATAGCCAGGTAATAGACATTATTTTCTAAAAATGTCATATAATTTTTTAACCTATGCTTCACAGTATTTCCTAAGCATGTGGACCAATTTTATGTTTCACATGTACATTTTTGGGGGGGGCGGAACCAGGGATTGAACTCAGGCCCTTGCGCTTGCCAGGGAAATGCTTATTCTACTGAGCC
>NDGM010958348.1:0-12406 GCA_002564305.1 Octomys mimax | reverse complement strand
CTCCCCCCCCCCCACCGGCAAACAGTGAGGACTGAACCTGGGGCCTTTGTGCCTAGCTACATACATAAGAAGTCTTATCCTTATTCTTTCTCCTCCTCCCTTCCTCCCTCCGTTTCCCTCCCTCTTCCCATTTTATTTATTTTTAGATTTTGAGATAGTATTTTTTCTGAGTCACTGAATTGTCCTAGCTTGACCTTAAACTGTGATCTATCTGCTCTATCCTGTCCCTACAGGTGTGTACCACCATACCTGGATCCACCTGGCAATCTCCTTTATTTGGCTGTTTCGAGACAAGGCTCGTCATGTAGTTCAGATTGGCCTCCAACTCACAGTGATCCTTCTGCCTCAGCCTCCCACACCTTGGGATTATAAGCATTCTCTTGCTCCTTTGTTGTTCTCTGTACCCAGTGTCAGAGTCTGGATGCAGGCCTTTAAATGTATTATGTGGACCTAACTGGTTTCCATATTGTGATCCTTGCTCCCTTTAAACCATTCACATTTCCAGTTGCCTAAAATGCAAATTCGCCCATGATATGAGTGCCCTGTACAGAGATTTTCATGATATGACTCTGGCCTCATTTTTAAATGCAGTCTACACCCTACTTCTTGTTCTGGTCATACCGAATAGTCTGTATTCTGGAATTCGCCCTATATGAACCCCAAATGAGCTACTTTTGCTACCCAATGCTTTTATGTTCCATCTTGGCCTGTTAAACTCTTATTCCTCATCAAAGGTTCATGTACCTTCTTCTCCGGGAGTCTTTTCTCACCATCCAAGGGAGAGAATCCTTCCCTCCACTGATACTGTACAGAGTTCTGGGATGGCCCCTGTCACAGCCTTCCGCACCCATTTGGATATCTATTCCCTGCCCACCAGGGACCCACAGAAAGCAGGCCCTGGCCCCCATTCAATTCTGAGTCTTTGGTGTGTACTCTGCAATTGGGACTTACTAGGTACACTGAGTTGATACTTTGGTTACCCAGATCCTGAAGCAGAAATCTGGTAGCTTGAGTGCACTACTTAGACTGAATCTTGGGAAAGGATTTGGTAGGCCAAACCACAAAACAGAACAGAGCATCACCGAGCCATTTGTGGTCTCCTTCCCAGATCGTTTTTCTTGTGCCAATCCTAGTTACAGTGATGGAAATGAGTGTAACAATATCCTCACCTGATCGTGATGATCTGCCCAATGCTCAAGTCCAAGTTATTCAGCTGTGCAATAAACACGGCTGCTACTGCTTCATAAAGTGCGGTCCCATCCATGTTGATTGTGGCACCAACAGGCAGCACGAATCTAGTGATCCTCTTATCCACGTGGTTCTTTTCTTCTGCACAGCGGAAAGTGACAGGTAGAGTTGCTGAACTGGTGTGACAAAAAGACAAAGAGAACTATAGTCCAAGAACATTTGTCTCTCAAGCCCCACCTCTTTTCTAAAAAGTAAATGAAGGGCCTGAAGCATGTTGGCTGCTTTGGCCAGTTCAGAGATCAGCAGGTGCTGTGCCCATTCTGCCCCTGTTACACATGGACTCCCTCCTGGGCCACAGGCCATGCCAAGAGCACAGAAACATTCAACAGAGTGAAGAAATATACTCTCAGACAGGGCAGGAAAGACAAGGCTCTCTCTCAAAGGCACTACGAAAAGCACCATCTTTGGGTCTGCCTCATCAGGTGAGGTGAGAGGTGATTGAGTGCAGCCTGGAAGCTTCTCCAGAGCCTTTTGCTAAATACCTGGAAGAGATCATGAGCGCTGTCAGCAGAGCCTGGGCCATGCCCATGGCAAATCGGAAAGGGTTCCTTCGTACGACTGTGAAATATATCAGTGGGAGGATTACAATAGAGTGGATTGCAAGCCTGCATAGGAGAGAGAAAAACCAGTTTTAGAGAACACCTCCTCCTTGGTACTTACTCCTTTTTCCAAACAGCTTCTTAAATCATATTTTGCAACTTTCATAATGAGCCAATGAGAAAATGGGACATGGAGCAGGAACAGCATGTCCTTATTCTAGAGATGAGGGTGCAGAGGTTCAGTCAGTAAAGAAGTGTCCTATCACAGGTGGTGGTAAATTTCACGGCTAGGTCCAAATTTCAGAGTTTGCTGAACAGGGTTACATTAGGCTGCCACTGTCCTTGTAATGTGCTATTTCTGCCCAACATGAATGTGCTCTTCATTTATTGCCCCCTCCTCGAAGAAGCCTTCCCTCACCAGCCCAGGTGGCAACTGATGTTTCTCCTGTGTCCCCCGTAAGACCCTCTCCTAAATCGTAGCATAGCTGCTTCTCTCGTGTCCATTGGAGGAAGTCAGAGTTTCAATAAGGGACAAATCCATGTTTCTCCACATATTTGAGAACTGGCCCTGTTTTATTATTCCTGCCTTTCCAAATTATTTCTCATTCCATAGGGAAAAGTAAGAATTACCCAAAACATGGAATTAAGAAATGAGACCCATTTGGTAGATGGAATGTATATATAAGTGGCACTTAAAAAGCCACAGATTCATTATATAAAGTCAAAATAATACAGGATCATTGAGAATACAAATCCTTCAGGTGTCAAGATGGGACCTCCTTAATAGAGGGCTTATCGCTAAGAATTATGAGTTCTTAACTCTACTTTTAGTTTTTCTTAGAGAATCCAGTAGAACTCCCCTGTGGAATCGCTGAGCATCACAAACAGCCCTGGTACTGCCTGCTTCAGCAGCCCTAGAGAAGGGCTGGCCCCTGGGGTGGTGGATGGTCTGCCTCTCAGACCTTATTGCTCCAGGATGTGACTCTAGCCTTCACACTGCAGAAACCCAGGCTGCTTCCAGGTTGGCAGGCAGGGCTGTACTTCTGGCAAACACAGCTTAAGAATCACTACGTGCAGCAGAAACCCTCCCGTACAATCAATTCCAATAAGAAAGTTGATGGCCTCTATTGGGTGTTTGACCAGTGGGAGTTAAATCAATACTACTAGCTCCCTCCCTTGGCCTATATTTCTTGGCTATGTTAGGGGTACTATTTGTAACCTGCCCACTGCATTTCTTCTGGAGGACCCAATAATGGACTGTAACCTGCAGACAACTCAGCCTTCTGTTTTACGGCCTCACACAATAATCAGGCTCTTAGCAGCCTGATTATTTCTGCAGCACTCTCCCTGACACCCTGCTGATGTGGGGCGAGGCAGCAGCCACCAGCTCCAGGAACAGCAGTAGAACCAATTAGCCCTCCTGCTCCTATTAGCTGGAATCTGACTCCACTTAGACCCTTCTTAATTTCTCTCAGTCTTAGTATATAATAGGGACTTAGAGGCTGGACCTGCAGATGCCCAATGGGTAACTAAAAACAGGATAAATCTTGGTATCCCTTTCTTCATGTTATACAGGTTTCCTTTATTATGGTAAAACTGAGGGCCAAATTCCTGCTCATCTCTGCATATTGGCATGTTAATCACTTACAGAGCATGTGTCTAAAAACTAGTAATATAAGGATATTAGCACTAAACTTGTCTACCCTGTATAGTCCCCCCTTTAACCCCCATGGTATCTTGAGGATACCAAGAGGAACTAACGTAATTTCCAGGATTTGCAGGGACATCCAATTGCCTGCTTTATATTGTCCAGTTCCAGACTTCCTGTACTGAGGCCTAGAAATCTCTAGTCATTATCTTAGACCTGCAGTTACCTTGGATTGCAGGAAAAGCACAGGCCCAGGCCACCCCTGAGGAGATCACCCTTTAAACAGGGCAAGTTGCCCTGTGATGGAGCCAAGGCAGCCACTAAGTGTGAGAGCCATCATCTCAGGGAGGGAACAAGCTGCCCCCATCAGCACTGATGGCTAAGACTTCAAAGAACCAATCCTGAGGTCACCATCAACCAGACTGTGCTTGACCATGATTACCTATGCTTTCTGCTATACAAACCTTCAATCCTTGTGTCATTCCCCTTCTATAAAACCCTAAAGTTTCTGTAGCAGAAACTTCTTAAAGAGTCAGCTCCTTAAAGACAGATATCAAACGCTTTGTTCTCATGGCCTGGTCATGCTGACTGAACCTCTTTTTCTGCCCTTCACCATTGCTCCTCTCCTTCATTGGGATTTTGGGACAGGTGGCTAGCCTGGTCTGTTGGGAACTCCTACCCATAAGCTGGGGCTTCTGCCCTAAAATTCCAGGGTCAGGGTATGCAGGGGGAGTACTCTTATTTACTTGGCTGCTTTACATTCTTGAAGAAGTAATGGGCAGAAAGGCAGGAAGCAGCCAAAAGGAGCCATGAGTGGCTTTTTCTCTTGTTTTAAGAAATCATTTAAACACAACCAACAATAGCAGTGGCAAAGCCTGGTCCGGGTTGTTCTGCCAAGAGCCGGCAATTATCCCAGAATGATCCACCTACAGTACAGCTGTTAAAGGGCAGCCCTCTCCCCTGCTCTCTTGTTCTGCACCTTATCTTTCTCCACACTAGGGAGCAGAGCAAAGCTAACTTTAACCAATGGTACCCCAGCCTCTCTGTAGCCATCGTACTGGACCAATGCAGTTTCTGTTTCTTGAGTCAGACATACCCACTGAGGACCGTGGCCATGTAGAGACCCAGCTTGCGAAATATTTCCCAGTCTTCAACTTCTATGATCTTCCCAGCAATCAGGAAAAAAATCCCAAGGGGCATGTAGCTAAGAAGCAAGCACAGCAAAGACACAACTCTATTACTAGGGATTTTCTCTGGCTGGAGATGTCAGGGAGGGAATGAGCCAGGGCACACACCCTCAGGCTGCATGCCCACTCAGCTGGCAGGAACACAGGGTACACTGTGAAACTAAGGGCTTAGCTTTACGGGCGGATATTGGCTCTAGTTTTTAGTACCTGCATGCACGTTAGATTCTACCCATTCAAACTACTATGAGAGTAACTCGCAAACTTGATAATCTGTGGTCAGACTGGGGCATACCCAATGTGACAAGCAAACACACAGTGCACACACACCTTACGGATTTGTCATATCTGCTTATCTCACTTGAGTTTGGCACTCTCTGCAAAATATGGGTGCTAGGCTCTTTCTAGCCATGATCATTTTGTTTTGCAGGTATCAGCAACAGAGGCAATGGCTAGCAGTCACACAGTGGTCATAACAGCTCTGTTTGGGGAGCTCATTATGCCTTGGATTGAGGAAAGTATTTTACATGCCTCATTTCATTTAATGTTCTAGTCCTAGACATTGGCTTTATTATCCTTTTTATGTAGACAATGAAGCTGAGGTGTTTTTCCCTTCCCAGGATTGACTCATCTACCTGTTGTTGTTGTTGTTGCTGTTATTGTTATTATTATTATTATTATTATTATTAATATTTTCTCTCACTATGAAGCTTGGACTCATAGTGATCCTGTTTTAAGCCTCCCCAGTGCTGGGATTATAGGCGTGTACCGCCACACGTGGTCTCTGTGGCCGGCTCAGCACACCTGGGGGTGGGACTGGCATGGCATGTGGTGCCAGGGATTGGACTCTGGTCCCTGTGCTTGCCTAAGCAGGCTCTTAGTCCGCTGAGCTATCTCGCCAGCCTAGCATCTACCTGTTAATAATAAACCTTTTACATCACTATCAATGTCTACCTTAGGATTAAATGATGGTGAACCAGTTCAATAAGAGATAAGTGAGGCAGAGGTCTCACAGGAAGAGAGGAGTTTCTCTCATCTCAGAGACAGGGCAAATACTCAGGTGGTGTCTCTAGACACTCAAATGGAGCTTTCCTTCAGGTGGGTTAATGCCAGTGCTGGAGAAGTTCATCAGTATTTTAACTCTCCCTGGGCCTGAGAAGGAAAGCACTTTGTGTTCTGATGTATAAGTAAGTACTTCAAATGACTGCTTTAAGAGTCACTTCTTACATGAATCCTGGTTGGGTACAAAATGACTTCCAGGGACTTTGAGGGAAAGGCACTAGCTGACAGGCAGTCTTTTATGAAGAAAGAACCGCTGAGCAGTATGTGGAGTTATTTAACACTCCAGTGCCTTGAGTTTCAGTGTCTGCTTCCTCAAGGAAGCGGCCAGTTGAGAAACATTAGCTTTTTCTTTCTAATTTTGAGGAGAGAGGGTTGTTCCAGGGAAGCAAAAATGGCATTAAATAGTGTCTGCTCACCACATAATGATCTGAACGATTTTCATGGTTGCATCACTCAAAGCATTGAAGAAATCCACCAAAATCTGTCCCCTTTCTCCCATTTTTCCAATGACAAGTCCAAAAACGAGGCAAAAGATAATCAAACCCAGGACATTTATGCCATCTGCATAACTGCCTACAATTTTGTATTCCTTCGTTTTGTTCTGTGGATCAAAACCAAGAAAATATATTCACACATAATTATAATCACAGTGATCTCACAGGGAAAGTCAGTATTATTTTAGGAAATTTAATCATCATCATCATCATCATCATCATCTTCATCATCATCGTCGTCATCCCTGCATATGTAAAATGTTACCCACCCCACTGAAGGTTAACTGTTTTTTTTCCTTCTCTTAGCAAGTCCATGTTTGAATACTTCATTTGAAAATTTCTAATTTTGGAATGTTTTATACTTGTATCATGAAATTTAGAATGAGGGTTCTTTTCAGCATGATTTTAACTACTTAAGCTACATTTGGAGTCTATTTTAAGAAAGATAGGAATTAATAATGCAGGAAGTAGAAAATACCAGTGTGAACCTTTTTGGGACATTTTAAGATATGCTTTACCCTCATAGTGAAGCACAGGAACATATCTCACTGCCTCTGGTTTGTATGACCAACATGTTTTTAGAGATACAAAAATTATCCACATACTCACTACTATGAACCACTTATCTACACTATCCTAGGTAAAAATAGTATGAGATTTACTGAGAGTACCTAACATAATCTGAAATGGTACAAACCGGATATATGAAGAATTATGTTCCTGAACCAATAGGATGCCAGTCATTTCTTATTTATGATGAAAAAAATATTTATGGAGTAGCTGGAATGTTTTAACTACATTAGTTACAGCATGAGGTCTTAAACTTCAGCTGAAGAGACAAGACAAACTGTGAGAAATATGAGCCAATGCCAAGTTGGTGTATAATTGACTGATGCCAATCTATGAGCTACAAGTGTCACATAGAACTGGGGCCATGAGTGGGCTTCAAAGATAGAGAAAACTAGGTTTGAGAGTAGGCAGCTAGGCGATACAGAATGTTCTAGAAAATGACTAGCAAAGGCAAAAGTCAGGTGTACTGGGCCTTTGAAACACGCTTGAATAATCTTTGTTCATCCTTTAGAGCTCCCAACTAACTTGAAGCTCCCTGCTGAATCCTTGCAAGCACCTTGTTCTTCCTGATTGTATACTTATCACTTTTCATATATGGGCAGATGCTGTACTTTTAACTATTATAATTGTAAGGCCCAGTAAGACCTGGCATATGAAAGGGGTTCAGAAAAATGTGAAACATCAAAAGGCAGGGAGAAAAAAGTAACTGAAGAGGCAGATCTGGACAGAAGAGAAGGTCCACTGCGAGATAAGCTGGACTAACTTAAGCCAGGCCAGGAGGAGGAGGAGGCCTCTGGCACAGCCTCGCTTTAATTGGAGTTCTGAAGTCTTCTGAATATTTTTCTTTTCCTTCAATGTTTCTTTTTTGTGTGCTGGCAGAACACATTCAGGAGAAGTCTGATCGGGGCCTACAAAGGTGCCACATCAGGACCACACATTCTAATCTCCAGTTTGGAAGTCTCCAAAACTCTTAAGGCCCACTGATCATAACTGTAGGTTTGTAGCAAACTCTTTTGGCAACAAACCTATCCTGAATGGAAATAAGTCCTAAAGTCTATTTCTCTTGCTGGCAGAATATGCAACAATTTGCTGCAGATGTCTGATAATGCTTCCTTCTGGAATGTTCTACTGTCCCCATAAGGGATGCTGCGAGCTATGCACCTCCCATGCTGCTTGACCTCCTGCTGGGGAGCTGTGGTGTTGGAATCACCTCTGGATAGAGGGATTTGGATAAGGAATTAATTGTGTGCTTATACCCTGTGCTTACAAAGCCTTGCAAATTGAAACTAAGTGTCCAACTATGAGGAGTAGCAGAAAGACAGGGACAATAAGGCTTAATTTTTTTTCTGTCTGTACAGTTGACTCTTTTTCCTCCAGGTAGTCATGCCCCATAAAGTCCTCAGGAACACTAAGTTCATAAATATAGAACTATTGCTCCTACATGAAATGCAAGGTTAAGCTCCTGGGAACACTGGTCACATCATTTACATCAAATAATCAATACCTGACATTGTTTTATGTGTTTCTATTTAAAGGCATCTCATTCAGTATCCACTGTTGATTCATCAACATTGAACACACAACCAACAAAACTATAACTCATGCCAAATGAAGCTCTTTAAATGCATCTATTTTCTCTGGAAGCCATATCATAGTATTTTTGTGCTTGGGAACACTGGACAATACTTTATTCCCAGGATCTGGGCCACTTTAAATAACAAAGGCAGAGCACACAAGTGGCACTTAACACAGCACAAAATGGACCCTTGTGTCTAGTTTGAGCCCCAAACAAGAAGGCAGAGTGCAACCTTGTTCAACCTCAGCTGGGCCCTCTCCGGTGGCTGGCTCAAATTGTGTGTGTTCTCTGCAAATGACCATGCAAAGACCAGGAGCCATGAATTTTGGTTTCCAAATAAGTTTTAGCAGGGAAATGAACTCATAAATGTGAACTCTGTCACTAACGCAGATTGGCTCCTTCTTCATCTCCTGCCTGCTCACTACTGGCTCCAGCCTACTGGGAAAGGGGAACAGGACACACAATGATACCTGAGAGATTGCTGTCATGATGGTGGTGACAGAATCCTCTGTTGTGTTCCTCTCAGAATCAGTGGAAGACTGTATTTCTTCACGCTTAGTTTTATACTGCACATTGGACAAAAACAAAGACAAGCAAACTTAAAAAAATAAGAGTTTTTAAAACTTCTCAGGATTTATCATAATTACTCATGCATTATGGCCAAAGAAGAGCCACTAAAGATTCTGCCTCTGATGCCTCTTTTGTTTCTAGTTTTTGATGACTCCTCCTCCTCCTCCTCCTCCTCTTTCTCCTCTTCCTCCTCTTCTTCCTCCACCTCCTCTTCCTATTTGGCAGTAAAAACAGGATACAAAAATACAAACCTCTGACTCCAATAACCACTACTCAATAATGTCTGAATGTGTTCCCGCTTTCAAAATAAGGGACAAATTAATGAAGAAATACGTGAAAGAAAATGCTTTTTTCTGTAGGCACTTTCACAGACCTTTTAGGGATTCCTGTTGATATTTTTATTTAATTATTTCAATAGGGATAAATTACCTCATCACTTTGGTAAAAGCTATCCCCATAAATTTAATAAATGCTAAGAAAGGTTGATTGAGATGGATGTGCCTCAGTCAACACTCCTTTCAGTACTATTCTTGTGAGTGAGATTTCTGGTGAATTCTCTTGCTGTATCTGTTTGGTTGTGTATAGCTTCAACACAGAGGTTTAAGAAAGAGCTAGTACATTATTATGCCAGGCATAAATGTTCCTCCTCCAGGGCTCTGCCAACACTGAGACCCTAATAAATGACCAACTGTAGCTGATCTGCAAGGACACTCCTGAAATAGAGATGGTTCTGTGCCTCCTGGATGTTGGCGGGGAGCGATATCATTGCCATTTTTGTTGGTGTACACAGAGGACTCTGTTCATGTAATTTATGTAAATGAATATAGCAGTTTGTGATAGACTCAGCTGTCTTAGAGTACATAGATAAACAGAAACAAAAACACTTGTCAATAGAGCAAAAACTTTGCAGGAGAAAAATCCACAGCTTTGTCAAACTGCTCTGAGAGTTCCAGCAATGGGAACAGACTGGTTAAGGCACAGACCTGATTCCAGGAACACCTACTACATCATTTGGGTTAGACACAGCATGCCAGTATGAGATGGGCAGGAGAGAGGAGATGGAGGACTCTTTCTTTTTTTCCTTACTGTACTGCATCTGCACACAGTTCAAATTTCCTTACAAGTATAACACAATTCTCCAAACTAGGTACTAGAGGCCACATTTTAAAACATTCATTTTGGACTGATTCTTTGCTTGCTCCATTTGAGTACTTATGAAGAAAAAGGGACAGAGGACAAGGAGGCAGTGCAAATTATGACATGCACTTCACTGTGGACTGGGAAGACTATGGGTACAAAATGGAGGAGTCACCCGAGACTCTACCACTCACAAGTGTGCTTCCTGCTACCATTTTTGATGGGCTAATTCCATCTCTTGGACCACAGCAGAAAACATGTCTCAGTTGGTAACAGGAAGAGGGGAGCAACTGAGGACAAACATTATTAATATTACCTGCTGAAAACAGGCTTGAACAAGGTTCTCAGGGAACATATTCCTGTTGAAGATATGAAAGCAGCATTACGTAGGGCCAAAAGGGGTTATTTTTGTCATATGCAAGACATCGGAGGAAATGAACATAATACAGAATCAGTACTGTTTTCTTTTCCAGCCTCTCCTTTGCATAATACTTGCTTATATTAAGACTTATTTCTCTTATCCTCAGCCTAAACTGAGTATAGAAAACTGCCCAGCAACTGTCACATAGCAGATGCACTAAGTGACAGGCTGGCTGACCATGGTGAAAGGTTGTCCTGGCAGATGGATACTCCCAGGCAAGACACAGTTCTTCAATTTTCTGTGGATTACTATTTTCGTAAGTAGGTAACATGATTAAAAACACTGCACTGTATTTGTTCACAAATTTTATGCCAAGTACAAATATTGTAATTGCTTGCTTCAAATATCATGTAAACTGGTGAAATACCAGTGCAAAAAAGGTATCATTTCTGTTAAAAACTAAGTTGACTGCCTGGGAAGTCAATAAAGGCAAATGACTAATACTTCTGTGGTTAAATTAGTTATGGGAAGATAACTGAAATACAAAGAGAAACTAGCAGGATTTGTCACTTGGCTTTCTTTGTGATCCAAGGTTTGGTCACTCTGGAGAGTGAACCTGGACAGTGGAGATGATGTATCTATTGGGGCAGTACACAAAACAGAAGCTATGAAATTATAATAAAATGATGCACTCAAAGACACACTATGGCCCTACATTACAACTTGGTAAATCAGTGCATTTAAACGGGAACAAAGTATGTGATGCATATCCTACAACATTTCAGTCAACTCTCCTGTTACTGCTCTCCATGATTTAGTTAAGGAGATTCCTGCTATACAACAAAAACGCATTTCTCCAAGGTGTTTCAGAACTGACCATCTAACCTGGCCAGCCCAGCACCTCCTTATGACAAGTGTACTTTTTGCATCTCTGTCCATCCTACAGAGAAGCCTATTCCTAGAACTATAACCTGGAAGCAGAAATTTCTGGCTATGCAATTTGTGGGGTTTGGGGCAAAATGGAAATGTACAGTAATTCAAAACTATTAAAATTTAAGACCACAATGGCAGAGCACTAAGACATGGGCAGGGCCTTGTGCATCTACATCGATAACATGAGGAAGCCAATACTCTCACCTGACCAGGTCTAACATGGCATCCACTGTGCTGACTTCAGGGCTGTTGCCGGTCCTGTCAATCTCAGTCATCTCCTGAGTGACACCAGGCTTGATGGTCACCACCAGCACGATACCTGTGACCAAAGACAGGATCCACATAGCATTAAGAACTTCCAGGGTCCCTGGCATCCTAGCATACACTTCTTATAGCAAATAGGCTGAGCGGTACCCAGCAACACTGTTCTGAGGGGGACCCCAAGGTCCAACCAAAATGTAGAGCCCCTGCCAGAACCCCAGAAGCGTAGTAATTTTTCATTGAAATTAATAAGCAGAAAGAACTTTCTGGGTTTTTAAAAATTTTTTTAAATTCATTTTAATGAGAAAAAAAGATAAAATAGCAATGAAGCAGTTTCAAAACAGGTTAGTACGATAGTTACAATAATTAATACATTGCATATTGTTGTCTACATAGTTGTTATTCAGAGAACAAGATGCAGACATGATATCTTGTCTTAACAATATTAGTACAAGGCTTTCTTCTCAATGAACTAAGAGAAAATAGCTGTATATCTCTCCTAATATATATATATATATATATATATATATATATATATGTTTTTTCTTCCCCCCCCCACAACAAAACAGTTCTTGATTTATATCCCCTTTTTCTGTTTTGCTTTGTCAGAGATGGGTGTTCAATTGTAGGTAGAGAAGCTGTATTTGGAAAAGTCTTTATAGGACCTTTTCATACTTGATGCCAGACCAAAGATTGTAGGTACTTGAAAATAACCCAATATAGTCCATAGCCCTTAATAGTAGTGAGTTATCAGCACAACTGGCAATTGTCAGAAGTTGTTGACTTGAGCTTTTTACAGCTCAGCATATTAATATAGCTTTAC
>NDGM010958337.1:0-10402 GCA_002564305.1 Octomys mimax | reverse complement strand
ATAAATTCATGTATTTTAGAAACCCACAAGAATAAAAATATATATAATGATATCTCTCCCTTCTAAAAGTACCTTAGAGTTCTTTTCTTGTCATTTTTCAGAGAATTTCCTTAGTCTTTTTTCCAGTGGCCACATAATATTTTTTTTTTTTTTTTAGTTAAAATAACTCATATAATATGGCTGATGTTCACAGACATACTGGTAGTTTCTAGTCTTGACCTTGCCAGTGTAATAGTTGATCATATGCATTCATTTATCATATGCATTTATTTATCATATGCAATTTCTCACTTGTATGAATATATGTAAGCTAGATGTTATTTAAGCTATTAAGGGCTAAAAGATTATCAAGCCTGACATTATTAGTCAAAATTGATAAATCTTCAAAACATAACCTAGCAAAATTAGACTGAATTGTTAATGGTTAGCTATGAATAATTTAAGTTATTTGGAAGTAGATAAACTAAGCTCTCAAAATAATGTAAGAGGCATATCTGATCCACACATCTATTTAATACTACTAGAATTCCTTTTTAATTAGGCTGGGATTGCAGCTCAGTGCTGCTATAGATGCTTGCCTAGCATCTGCAAGGCCCTGGGTTTAATCCCCATACCTAGTTTTTAAAAATCTAAACAGCATTTTAGAAAATATTGGACAATGGACAGAGTATGTTTATTTATTAATCTCAGGACACAAAATTCACCTGCTTAAGCACAAAGATTTTCAGCTCCTCACAACTTGGATGCTTCACTTAAGGCTAATTAATCAAAGGGAAGAAAAAAATACTGAGACAATAAGTTCTTTTGTGAATATATACATGTAAAGAACAAGAGAAAGAAGCCCAATACTAAATAAGGGTAAGTTGGGACATGAGAGAGTCATATAGAACCTAAAATGAATGTTACAGTTAGAGCCTTATAAGGAACATTTTCTATTAAAAATAGATAATCCAGTGAGATGTGTTTAGTATAATTTGCAAGATACATTCTAATTCTCAACTAATAATGTGATATGTTTTTGACAAGCACTGAAAGTGAACTTTTCATGTTTCCATTTACTCCCCACTTTCCTAGAAAAAAATTGCTTGTATCTCAAGAATTTCATGAGTTTCTTCTGTACAGAAATATATTAGAAATTAGAAGAGCATTTTTAAGATAAACAGAGAAGCTTGCAGTATTACTGTTGCCAAAATATTTGGCAAAACAATGCCTTATTTATTTTTACCTTTTGCTGTAATAATCTCACACAAGGGAATCTTAGTGCCTATAAAGAGTCAGTAAATGGGTAACAAAATAACACTTTGAAATTACTAGTTTATAAAACCAACTGATAAAGATGCATCACCTGTGTTAGGCTGATACCACTACCTGATTTATTTATTTGCAATATGAGCCAATTAAGGACCAATAAACTTATCTTTAAAAAAAAGAAATTATTAGCATAATAGTTTTTGTCTCATCGAAAACTGAATTGTACCTGTTTCTGTTAGCTGGTTTTCCATTACACCGTTTATCTGCATTATTTTACTTTGATAAAGGACTATAATTCATAACATATTTCCTGTTATTAGAGGGTGATGAAGAAGATGAAGCTAATAAAATTGAGGCCTTACATAAAAGAAGAAACCTACTTGCTGCCTTCAGCAAACTTATCATTTATGATATTGTTGACATGCATGCAGCTGCAGATATCTTTAAACACTACATGAAGGTATAGTTTTCATATTTTTTATGTTTCCCCAAGTGGTAGAGAAATGTACATTTAAATTGAATGGATGATAACAGAAGCTAAAATTGACAGCTTTGATCTATGTTTTGTAGATAATTTTCTGATAAAGTTTATCTTTGATGTAAGTACAAATTTTTTATGTGTGCCATTCCATCTATTTCATAGACTAGGAGTTTTTAGATCTTATATGATAAACATACTCACTCTATGGTTGCTTTCTTTTCCATAAGCTCCATTTTATTCCCAGCTCTCTGAAAGAACAGTACTCAGAATGCTTCTGAGTACAAATTGGAGAAATTAGTGTTCAGTTTTTATGGATCTACCTTGTTATCATAATAAAGAGAATGTTCTGCTTTACTTGTGTTCAGAATATTGTGTGTGAATTTAATCTACTTCCATATCTTTGTGTATGTTTCATACAGGTAAATTGCAATTGTGATGCTCAGATTGAACATCTCTAATCTTAATCCAGAATCTAAAAGTGTTTGAATACTAGGACATTCAAAAAGATTCAGATTATGAGTCAATAAATTTGTGGATCTTTATTTTGTGTATACTCTACCAGTGAAGTTTGTGCAAATATTTCAAAATCTGAAAATTCTTAACTCTGAATAGAATACTTCTGATCCCAAACTTTTAAGATGAGGGATACTGAACTGTAGTAGCTAACTCATCATATTTTGCTAAGCAACTACAGTGTGATAATTACCATACTAGTAGCCAGAATTTTATCTGTGACATGATTTTTGTACTCTGGAACTGACAGATTAATAAATAAACCCAAAATGTAAACATAATGAAGAATGTTATTGAATATATGACACTCTATGCCATTTAAATTTGAGACACATAAGGTTTTTTTACATTTTCTTTGATCATTACAATAATCCTTTCTGGTAAGAAATAATGCCTTCACTTATTGATGAGAAAGCTAGGGCTCACAGAGATTAACTTTCCCAAGGTTATACAACCATTAAAATAGCAAAACCGGGCTGGCCTGATAGCTCAGCAGACTAAAGTGCCTGCTTATGCAGAGCGCAGCGGCTAAGGTTCAATCCCTGGCGTGCCGTTCTGGCCCACCCCTGGGGTGCCTTGAGATGGTGATTGAGACTAGGCTTGGTGGCGCACACCTGTAATCCCAGTGTGTGGGAGACTGTAAACAGCAAAATCACTACAAATCTGATCTATGTATTGAGACCCTATAGACCTTGCCTTAAAATACAAAAATTAAATTAAATATATATATATATATATATATATATATATATATGAATGATAGCAAAACCAGGAAATTAATTTTATTGGCTAGCTTCATGGGGGCCAGGGAGATGGCTCAATGGAACAACAGCTTCTCTATCAAGCACGAGGGCCTGAATTCAATCCCCAGTTCTGCGAAAAAAAAGTGTAGCACTGGGAGCCAGGGAGATGACTCAGGGCCTGGAGAGATGGCTCAGTGGAATAAGCGCTTCCCTGGCAAGTGCCAGGGCCTGAATTAAATCCCCACTTCCGCACAAAAAAAAGAAGTGTAGCTCTGGCTACTGGACCACAGAGCCTTATTGTGAGTCTTATAGCTATTGAAAATTACATGATTCTTTGTAGTCAGTGCAAATTGTGAGTATTCTAATAGCTATTTTGCACTCCGATATATGGCTTTGTGGCTTTTACCCTACTTGTATACATGATCAGTTCAAATCTAATCTTATGAAAAGGTCTATGAATTCCTAAAATATTAAATGAAAAGTTAAATCTCTTACCCAAATCTGCCCTCCTCCCCACCCCAGTTGAGGCTTAATCTATAGAAGTAAACAGTTGTAATTGTTTTGGTTTTAGTTTGTCAGGCAATTTCTAATACAGTTCAGTTTATTTGTCACTATTTACATGGCATCTGTTCCAATCAGTTAGTTAGAATAAAGGATTTTTCTCACCTATATCTCTTCTCCTACTCTAATTGCCAACTTTTTAAAATTTTGATTGCGTTGTCGTTTTGTGCATACATACTGTAAATAATGTTTACATTAATAATGAGTTGGTACATTCCCTTAGCTACTTTATATTTAGTTATCAGTCACTTCATAATCTTAAGTATCAAATATGTGTTCTTTTAAATTTAGACAAAATAATTTCTTACTAGGTTTAAGATGAAGAAAGTAAGCATTTGCAATCTTTCTGTTTGCATTCATTCTTTATCTCATGGAATTTCAGTAATTTTAAAGCTGCACTTTCTTTTCCTCACAGTATTACAATGACTATGGTGATATCATTAAGGAAACACTAAGTAAAACCAGACAGATTGATAAAATTCAGTGTGCCAAGACTCTCATTCTCAGTTTGCAGCAGGTAAGAAATTGGGAGGGAAAGGAGACTCAAATAATAGTACTTGAGATTCAAATAATAGTATTCCGGTGTTTAGTATGTGTTAGGTATCTTAGCTCACTTAAAATAGCACATTTTACCAGCACAGTACTGTGGATACTGGTACACAGATGTAGGTTATTTATCCTTTCTTTTGGAAGGTAATCCTCTGGCTCACATTTCAAATAGACAAGATTCTAAGGTGATGCTAATAGCCTAAAATTGTCAAACTGAAAATACAGAAATTTTTTTTAAAAATTAAGCTAAGGTATTTACTGAAAAAGCACCAGTAATATCCAAATTAGTAAATATGTTACATATACAATTCCAGAAATAATATTCCTAATATGTGTCTAAATCAGTTGAAATACAGATGTCAAAGAGCCTACATGAATGAGTATGTCTATATACAGTGTGCATGCATTTCACTTTTGGTAAAGGTTACCCTGTCTCAACATTTAAAAAAAAAGATATATTTGTAAAGTCATCTTTCTAAAGAAACTTACACAGCAAATACTGATGCTGTACATAAACTTAAATAATTTTGTATGCCAGTCAGCACTTTTAAAACGTTTGGGAAAAAATGTCAGCGTATGATCCCACTGCTGTGGGAGGCCAATGCAAATGGATCATACAAGGCAAATGGATTGTTAGCTGGAAGGCAAATGGGATCAGAAAGTTAGGGATATTTTTAAGATACGTGCATCTAGTTGAAAAGGAATTGTTAATGTGCAAGAACAGAAGCAAAATTCTTGAGTAGGTGAAAACATGATTTTCTTCCTTATCCAGTATTTAAAGAGGGACTGGCTTTAAATGAAAGCTTTGTACTCTGTAGTTTACCCCACATTATAAGAGGGAAGGTGGATTTACACAAAAACAGTTAAGTTTCTAATTGTAGTACTCTGGGTTTTATTTCTGTTATTTTGATACAATGTTCATACCATATATATAATTTATAAAATACCCAACATAAGGATGTTTGAACAAATACAGTTTTGTTATTGAGGAAAAATCACAGCTCTCTATGTCCAAATACATATGGATTTTTTAATATAATATTCCTATGTACAATATATATTTGTTTCATATATAGGCATATATCTAAAAATAAAATGTATATATGAATGTTTTAAATATATAATATGTGCCTGTAAATGTTTCTTTTTCCCATCCCAAAATACAATCTTTTAAAAACTTATTAAAAAGAAAGGCCAGCCAGAGAGCCCAGCAGATTAAAGCATATGTTTAGGCAGACACAGGATCCAGAGTTCTATCCCCAGCGTGCCATGCCAGCCCTGCCTCTGGGGTACACAGACAACCGATTGAGACTAGGCATGATGTCATGCACCTGTAATCCCAATACTTGGGAAGCTGAAAACAGGAGAATCACTGAGTCTGATCTATGCAGTGAGATCCTATAGATTAAAAGAATGAAAAATAAATATTTACTAAAAAGAAACAAATTCCTTTCATTTAAAATCATATCACTAGCATGAAATGAACTCAGATTAATAATAGTAAATGACTAAATAGTATCTACAGTTTAATATAAGGCAAAAAAAAAAATTACTTCATTTTATACCTTTCAGATGTTTTTAAATTATATTACCTGGGGCTGGGGAGATGGCTCAGTGGAATAAGTGCTTCCCTGGCAACTGCAAGGGTCTGAGTTCAATCCCCGGTTCTGCAGATATTAATTAATTAATTTTTACCTATTTTAAAAGTATACAAGGGCTGAGGAGATAGTTTAGTAGAATAAATGCTTGCCTGGCAAGCGCAGGGTCCTGAATTCAATCCCTGATAGCACAAAAAATAAAAAAGTAAACAAAATTTAAGATTTTATAACTGTATGTTCTTGCTTGTGTTTTTTGTTCGTTCGGTTTTTTTTACCAGTTGTTTAATGAACTTGTTCAAGAGCAAGGTCCCAACCTAGATAGGACATCTGCCCATGTTAGTGGCATTAAAGAATTGGCACGGCGCTTTGCCCTTACATTTGGACTGGACCAGATCAAGACTCGAGAAGCAGTTGCCACACTTCACAAGTGAGTGAGATAAACCAAAACTTTGTTACACAGAATCTGGTTTACTGGAAATTAATTGAGGTAACTGTTGTTGGACCCATTTCTTTAAATGAAAAATGATAAAATTTTCAAGTTGTAAGAACTTCAGTGGTGGTGCAATCCTGTAATCCCAGCACCTGGGAGGCTGAAAACAGGAGGCTCACTATGAGTCTGATCTGTGTAGTGAGACCCTGCAGACCCTTTACTAAATAAATAAATAAATACAATCTCAACTAGTATGAGATTTTTTTTATTTTAAAAAAAAAAGCCTTACTGGCTTGAAGCTGCAGCTTAATTATAGCATGCTTGCCTAGCAAATGCCAGGCCACCAAAAAGAAAACAATTTTAAGCCCCCACTTTTTTTTCATACTGTAAAAAGGAAGTTTAATATTCTTGTCTGCTCTACAATAAGAAAATACTGTGAGAAACATGGATTTAAAAATGGAATGCAATACTGTAAAAAGAAGTAATAGGAAATCTTAAGTATATTCATAGTACCTTGACTGCCTCCAGAAGCAAATTTTTTGACAACTCCATTATATTTCCAGTATATGGTATTACCACTAAGAAAAGCCTATAGATACTTAATTTTGTTCGTAAGTAGCTATTTTTACTTTATACAGTTTAAAATTTATACTGTAAGTCAATATGTAAAATTCATTATAAAAATGTAATAACTTTGCCATTTGAATTTATCAGATTTTAATTCTTTTGCTGATGATCTCACTACTTTCCAAATGTTTTTGTAAAACTGGCTGTCTGGAAAATAAGGTTCTGTTTTATTTTACCTCAGGGATGGCATAGAGTTTGCCTTTAAATACCAGAATCAGAAAGGACAAGAATATCCACCTCCTAATTTGGCTTTTCTTGAAGTACTAAGTGAATTTTCTTCTAAACTTCTTCGACAGGACAAAAAGACCGTGTAAGTTGCTAATTCCAATAGAAGTGGTTTTATAATGATGCCATTGAAACTTCAAATGCTTGCTTTTGAAAAATATTTATTCATCTAGATAGAATTATTACTGATAATTTAGGCCTTTCTTTCCAGCTTTTATAGATATTCTTTCAATTGCCCACTTTCATAATTCTGGAATCTACAAAATGAAGTTAACAAGTAGAGGTGATTCTCACTCTGCAGTTCAAATATGTGAGAATGTTGGCTGAGCCAATGTGTGACCATTTCTATACTTCTACATTAATTTCACTTTATTTTGTTATCTCACTTATTTCAAGAAGATTAACTTGAGCTGGGCATGTTGGTGCATGCTTACAATCATAGCACCCTGCAAAGCTAAGAAAGGAAGATGGCCAGTAAGACTCGAGCAACATAGCAACTTGGCGAGACCTTGTGTAAAAATAAAAAGCTGGGAATGTAGTTAATGACGAAAGTCTGTGTTTATTCCCCAGTATATCTTGTATTAAAAGTTCAACATACCTGTCTACTTAAACATTTATCATTTCTTTCAATGAAGACATTCAAACTTCTTTTGCCTAGTTTTTTCAGGTATATAGTACATTGTCATTATCTGTATACTGGGTAAGAGAGAATTTATTACTACCATCAAACTGTAACTTAGTATTCATTGATCAACTTCTGCAGTTATCTCCCCTTACTGTCCCAAGCCTGTGGCAACTACTTTTCTACTGTCAACTTCTTTGAAAACAACTTTTTTAGATTCCACATATACATGAGATTGTGCAGTACTTGTTTTTCTGTGTCTAGCTTGTTTCACCCAATATAATGATCTCCAATTTTATCCATGTCATGAAGAATGGTTAAATAGTATTTTTGTGGTTAAATAGTATTCCATCTTGAATATATACCACAGTTTCTTTATACATCATTGTCTATTATCATCAGTCAAGTGGACTCTTAGGTTGTTTTTATTTCTTGTGTTGTAGATAGTACAATAATAAATATGGGATTGTAACTGTTTCTTCAGCATATTGATTTCATTATCTTTGGATATAAAACCAGTAGCTACAGTGTTAGATAACACAGTAGTTCTGTTTTTAATTTCTTAAGGAACCTTCTTTCTGTCCCGAATAACAATATACAGGGGTTCCCTCTTCACATTCTCATCAGCACTTGTCATCTTTAGTGTTTCTCATTGTAGTCATTCTTTCCAGGGTGAAGCATTACCTTGAGCCTTTGATTTGCTTTTCATTGATGATAGTGATGTTAGGCCTGTTTTTATATACCTGTTTGCCATTTTATGTGTTTCTTTTTTAATGCCTATTTTTTAGAAATGCCTTGTTTTTGTTTTTTGTGTTTGTTTGTGTGTTTGTGACAGGGTCTTGCGAAGTTGCCTAATCTGGGCTTGAACTAGTGATCCTCCTATCTCAGCCTCTTAGAGTGCTAGTATTACAGGCATGAGCTACGGTGCCCAGGTTAGAGTTCCAATTTTTCAATCAGATGGGGGTTGTTGGGGGGTTTTGTTTTGTCTTGTTTTTGCTACTGACTTTGGAGTTCCTTATATATTAGAGTTCTTTATGTATTGTGGATATTCACCTGCTATCAGATGATAGTTTACAAACATTTTCTCCTGTTCTCTTCACTCTGTTGATTATTTTTCCCCTTTGATGAGTCTTTCTTGTAATTTTTTCCTTTCATTTTCTGTGCTTTTTGGGTGTTATCCATAGAACCCTTGCCCATTCCAACATCCAGAGGAATAACCTCAGTTTCAGAATTGGGAGTTTTAAGTCCTTAATTTATTTAGAGTGAATTTTTGTAACTAGTGAGATGTGACGGTCTTGTTTCATTCTTCTTTGTATAGATATCCAGTGTTTCTAATGCTATTTACTAGAAAGACTGTCATTTTTCCAATATGTGTTATTTGTGCTTTTGCAAAAAATTAATTGACCAATGAATTGTAGATGCTTGTGTTTGCTCACAGGCTTTCTACTCTGGACCATTGGTCTGTGTGTCTTTATGTCGTAATGTGCTGTTTTGATTGCTCAAGCTTTTTTTTAAAAGCTTTTTATGTATGTATGAATGTGTGTATGTATGTTTGTATGTATGTATTTAGCACAGGATCTCACTAGCAGCTCAGACTCATAGTGATCTTCCTGTCTCAGTCTCCCCAGCGCTGGGATTGCAGACATGTACTACCACACCTGGTTTCCCGGACCTTTTTTGTATCTTTTGAAGTCATATAATGCCTCCTACTTACTTATTTTTTCCCAAGATACTTTGGCTACTTTTGGCATTTTGTGATTCCCTATAAATTTTAGAATTATTTTTTCTAGTTCTATGAAGAACATCATTGATATTTTAATAATGACTGCATTCAGTCTGTACATTTCCTAGGTTAATATGGGCATTTTAATAGAAACCCTTACAATCCATGAATAAGCTATGTCTTCATATTATTTGTATTCTCTTCCATTTCTTTCATCAATATCTTACAGTTTTCATGATGGAGCTATTTTACCTTTTTTTTTTTATGAGCAGAACATATTTATTGAGGGAAAGAAAGCTCCTGTCCGAGAGAGGGACAGGAGAGGACCCATGGGGTTGTCTCCCTAATTTATTCTTAGGTATTTCATTGTTTTTATAGCTATTAAAAGATACTGCTACCTTTATTTCTATTTCGGATAACTTACTCTTGAGTGGTGCTACTGATTTTCATGTGTTGATTTTGTATCCGGTAATTATGGAGTTTACTAATTGTAATAATCTTCAGGCAGACTCTTCAACGTTACCCATATTTATAAAATCATGTGACCTGCAAACAGGTCACATGTGACAATTTGATGATTTCTTTGCCAATTGGATGCTCTTGATTAGTCAGGCTAGCACTTACAGTACTATGTTGAATACAAGTGGCCATCTTGTTTTTTGTCTAAGAGAGAAAAATAAGGCTGATAATGTAGCTCAGTGGTACAGTGCCTGCTAGCATACATAAGGACCTGTATTTGATCTCTACTACCACAAAACACAGGAGAGAGCTTTCCACTTTTCCCTATTCCATATAATGTTAGCTGTGGGTTTACTACATACGGCTTTTATTATGGTAAGATACATTCCTTTTTTTATTAATTTTATTGAGAAAAAAATTGCAGTATGACAGCTTCAAAACAGGTTGATAGGAGAGTTACAATAATTAATATATTACATATTGTTGTCTTTATAGTAATTATTCATAGCGCAAGATGCAGACATGATATCCTGTCCAAACACTATTAGGACAGATCATTCTTCTTATTGAATTAAGAGAAAATAGCTATATATCTATCCTATTTTGTATATACAGATACA
>NDGM010958300.1:0-17879 GCA_002564305.1 Octomys mimax | reverse complement strand
TCAGTGTATGGCCATGTACACAGAGTGTTTCCAGCCTGAGCCATGGTGTCCAGATTTGCGGGGGGCATGAGGGGGCTCCACTATGTGGACAATATTGGCTCCGTCTCCAGCCAGTTCAGAGGCAAAGCTAACGTGGCAAGAGCCAAACACCCACTTTAACTCAGTGTTATGCTGCACGTCCCAGCGGCCCGAGCAACAAAGACCCTTTTGTGCGTCCCTTCCTTCCAATACCTTCGAGGTGACTTCCCAGAAACCAAGGGCTGAGGCCGATTCTCTTTGGGCAGAGTTGATTTTCTGCCACGCAGCATCTCTCTGATCATCTGTCATCTTCGAAGTGTCCTACACCGGTCTCTGGTGTGTTCGGCGAAGGCAGAGTTCTGGAGCTGGACAAGGCAGTTGGTAGAGTGGAAGTGAAGGAGAGAACCGCAGAAGAGAGAGGTAGCAGTGTGAGGAGAAAGCTGTAGCTGGCAGAGAGGGGGTGCCCGCTGCAAAGGAGAGAACCATGATATTGTATATGCATGTGGCAGGAGACAGGAAACCCAACAGATTCTTTGGTAAGTGAAATATTGCTTTAGATTGTGGCTTATTCTCTTACTTTGCCACATCGGGAGAGTATTAAACCAAGTATAAGTACGTCATAAGCTTCAGGACTGAAAGCTAGTTTGGCCAAAAGGCAAGATGAATAGGGGTTCATGAATTAGGTTAGAAATAACTTGCTGTACATTCCAGGGAAGTTTTGCTTTCTGTCTACATCTGTCGAGGGGTATCAGGGGCGTGGGATGAAGTGGGCTATGTGTTGTAAGCATGTCAATAGTAATGACTATAATAATTATAAATAACAATGGCTACCATTTGTAGAGTTCTTTGAGGTGCCAAGCATGCTTACATTATTTACCAACATCACATTTAATTATATGAATATCACTAATGGGGTGGGTATTATTAGCTGAGTTCTACAGATTGGAAAATGAAGCCTCAGAGTGGTCTAATAATGAGCTTAAAGACTCAAAGGTGACCAAACCAGGATTCAACCCATCTCCCTGGCTTCAATATCTGTGCCTAACTTACTATACATCTCCCTGGTGGACACAGTGGTAGAGATAGACCTCTGGTTTATTGGTTTTGTATTTCATGTGTTCTTCCAAAAATGACAAGGTCTGGGGAGATAGCTCAGCAGCATAAACACCTGGCTGACAAGCACAAGGTTCTGAGTTCAATCCCTGGTACCACATGCTGTGCTGGCCCCAGAATTAGGTATGGTGGCATATGCCTGTAATCCCAGCACTAGGGAGGATGAGGCAGGAGGATCACTACAAGTCCCAACTGCATAGAAAGACCCTATAATAATAATAATAATAATAATAATAATAATAATAATAAGTTTTAAAATAAAAAAACAAAAACAACTCCAAAAGATTATGCTTCCACTAAATCTCACACTATGTGCACCAGAGCCTCAGGTTTTGACATGAAAGTGTTCGAAAGAGCCCCCCAAATGGGGTTGGGTTAGGAGGGCTGAATTTCCTGGCTTATGATAGCCCCAAATTGTTCCTACTTCATGGGCTGGGCTGCGTACTCAGGCCTGGGTGGCACTGGGCAGGAGATGGTTTATTTGCTCCTGAGCAAAGGGATCTTGATGGGGTGGGATTTGCAGGTTGGGCAGATAACGGGGAGGTAAGAACAGGCAGTGTTGGAATTCTGTGGACCTACAGTGGCCGGGATGGGCAAGGCATCTTGTTTGTGTTGCTAGCTGCAGCGTGTGGCTGCTCATGAATGGCTAATGAGTGTTTGCTGCATAAGTGAACAAGTGGGTACTGAGGGCCTGGCCCTCCTGGGATTGGCCTGGATGGAGACTGAAGAAGCAGGCTCAGCATTTCTCTGCCGTATATGTTTTCAAAAGACTCCCAACTACTTTAAGAATAATACTTGATGTTTTTGCAGTGCTTTATGGTCCTAAGGTACTTTCATCTCAGATATTATTATGTCTCCCGAAGGCTCTCTTAAGTTCCGTATGAAAAATGCAGAAACTTGAAGCCCCACAGAGTCCTCTAGCCATACATAGCCTCCATTCACATATGACTTGCTTGGGTTTTCTCTCAGCGAGGAGGGTCACTGCACTCCTTCCCAGCCTCCTTCTGAGGCCTCCAGTGGCGTGGTGCTTAGTGACCACTTTCCATACCAGCAAGGGGTGCATATGAGTGTGGCTTTCTCACCCCAGTGACCCTGGAAGGTTATGTGGAGAGAGAGTTTTGTTTCTGGTATCCATCAGTTTTCTTGAAACTCACAACCCTATGTGTCCTTCTTTCTCAGCAAATGTACACTTGGAGCTGTGAGCTCATTTAAACTTTTGTCCACAGAGTATTCAGGTGGCTTCAGCTCTTCCTGCTTCTGCCTCAGGAGTGACTCAAGGGAAGCTCCTGCTGGTCCCTTGCTTAAGAAGGCTGGGTTAGCTGCTTTTAGAGATCCCAGGCAGACTGGCTCCTGGTGGCCTGGCTCCACTGCAAGCCCTCGTGGCTGCCTTTAGCCTCAGGGAACCCCGGCCTGAAGATACTTGCATCAAGGGAAGATATTCAAGGTTCTTATTATTGACAACAACACAGTTTTCAGAAATGCTCAGTTTTTGTTCACTGATGATGAAAGTTGTCAGTTATGTGGGAAATCTTAGCTGTGAACCGTGATGGGAGAGATCTGAGTTAGGGATCATTTCAAATCCTCACTTTAGGGGCCTTCCTGAAGGTGTGGCTGGCCTGGACACTCTTTTCTGGATGCTGACGCCATGCATAAGTGGCCTGAACCCCAGGCCACTTGGCTGAAGCCAGGCCATACTCCCAGGGGCGTCGCCTTTAGCCCAGCACCCCGGTGTGTCACCTGTCTGTCCTTGCTACCTGAAGTGCTAAGTAGAGGAGTGAGTGATGCCATTCATCTGGAGCCAAAGCAAGGTCAGCTCAGGACGAAGCCACCACGAAGGGCAGCTCTGTAGTCCCTTGGCCTTTTCTTCTGGTTTTCCCTGTCTTCCTAACAATGACTGAAATGATTTGTTACATTTATTCACACTAAACTGTTGGAGGCCTTGAGCAATTCCTATCTAGAATATAGCTTCCCCCCCCCCCGTTCTAGAGGTTGAGCCCAGAATCTTCCCACTGAGCATTATCTCCAATCCTTTTTGTTATTTATTTTTTCTTGACACTGTGAGACAGTCTTACAAGTAAGTCATGAAGTTGCCCAGGCTGGACTTGAGCTTGTGATCAGAGCTTGCCTTGCCTCCCAGAGTGCTGATGGCTTTTGGGTTTTAGAAACTGGCTGAAAAGAAAAGACAATGCTGAGTTAAAAACAAGGCCCAGTCCTTAGTTGGTGTATTCTCCGTGATGGGGAAGATATCCCAGGTGACCAAAATTAGCACCTATATCGCCAGCTCCTCTTTGCCCCTTTGTTTCTACATTGGGTTGAACCTGGCATTGCCCCAGCATTCTCCAGGGCCCAAGTCAGGAGAGGGCAGCCCCAGTTATGTTCTGACATTGAGCATCAGCCTGAGAGCTGAGCCCATCTGCAGAGATGCTGGAGTGACATCGAGCCCATTGATGGGCCTTCTGTGCTGCAGGCCTTGCTGGCACTGCCTGGTGGTTCTTTGGCCTTTGCCAGCGTTCTTTCACCAGAATTTGAGATTACTTCTATTTAGATCGTTATGCATTCTGGGCTGGATCGAGTTTTTCTATAAGAGCCACTTATCGGCTTTACTGGCTGATTCTCTACTCATCCTGCAACCAAGCAGAAGAGGTGGTACCAGGTAGGCAACCATTTCCTCCAGTCCTACCGGTACCAGCTCTTAGCTGAACGAGTCCTCTCAAGGTTCACCTAAATGCCAGCGCTGCTCCTGATAACGAACAAGAGGCTGGTTTACCCCCATGCTGGCACCATCTCCCATGTGTCTCTGTCGATGTGGACCTCTGGGCGAAGATTTCTCACTCAGGAGCAGTGTGAAGTAATGCAGACTTGGGCTGGCTATTTCCCCCAGATACCACTGGCTTTATGTGTTTTGATCAGGGCACCAGGGTTCCTGATGCACTGAAAGAGCTGTGTGTCCTTAGAATCTATTATCAGAAGCAAAACCTACCGGGGAAACTCCTGGTTCAGCCTCTGGTTTTTATACAGTCTGTAGGGCTACCTGGTGCAAACCTGATGCGCAGTCTACAAGTGTGGAAAGAAGGGACCTTGCACAATGTGGAGCTGATGTCCAGGAACCCTTCTCTTCGGGAAGGTTCTCTTTGGGTCCTAGAGAGTTGCGCAGTCTAGCAGCAGAAGTCTCCAACTACCTTTTCACATCATGGCTGTTTGTCCCATGTGTTCACCCAGAGACGTTTCACTGCTTTTGATGTTTCTGTTGCTCTCGTTGCCAATCTCACTGGAAGCATCATTTCTAATTAAAACATGGACATTTTTTGACAACAGTGTGTGAGTCAACATGGTTTAATTAAAATGATGGGATGAAAAATAAATTCTCTGTAGAAGAAGCCCAAGCCACAGTTTATGCTGGCCTTTGCTGCTGGATGTTACTCTGTCCCTAGGAGCTAGGTCATTAGAGCTCTAGTCCCGGGAGAGAGGGTGCCACCAACTCTGGCCACTCAGCCACTCTTTTCAGGGCTGGGGTGGTGGTGGAAGATGCTCCTGGGGATCCTCCCAAGACCTGACCCTGGGCCATGCTGGGTTCCATTTGCTTCCACTTCTGCTGTCGCGTCTTCCTTGCTGCAGATCTTAGCCCCTCAGCACTGGACAGGAGGAGATGCAAGCTTTCTTGGTGCCCAGTAACCACATGGGCACCAAGAGGTCTCCCTCTGAAGGGACAGCTGACTGTGCCCTCAGTTTGACTTTTGTGCCTACTTAGAGCTGTCCCCACCCCAGCAGTGGCCCCTGGGGAGACAAACTGCTGCATGGGTTCCAATAAAGATCTCTCTGTGTCTCAGCTTTCCACCAGAGGCTGGCATGGGGAGGTTGGCTCCTCCTGCTCCCTGCCTGCCAGTCATTCCTCTCAGCTACCTGGGCCTCTGGTCACTTGCTGCTCGACAGAGAGGGTGGTAGGGCGCTACCCTTGCATGTTTCCTGGGGGGGGGGTGTCTTCCAGGAGACCCTTTGTCTTACAGAGGGAGGGGGCTAGGATGTGGTGAACTGTCTGTGTGAATTGCCACTGTGAGGTCCCCCACCTCACAGTGCTCGGGGAAGAGTCTGCTGGTATTGATGTGACCTCTTTTCCTGCGTCACTCCCTTACCCTTATTTTCATGACAGCTACCACGGTGCTGTATGACCCACTTCCTCTCTGCCCACAAGTTGCTGTTGTAAAACAAGGCCCCTTGTCACTGATCTGGGCTCCACATAGAGCTCGCCCCACGGGTTGTGTATGCTCATACAAGTAGAACAATAGTTAACACTGACCGAGGGCTGCCCACAATTCCAAACGCGGTGCTGCCAATTGCTGCTCTTGCCTTGTCTCTCTCACTCTTCAGAGCAATCCTGCGAACCAGGTTCCTCTAGTACCTCACTTTGACAGAGTCACCAGAGGCCCAGAGAGGTCACGCAACTTGCCCAAGGCCACGCAGCTTGTAAGGATCATGGATTCAACGTGCTTTTCCACCGTGCAGACTGCCCTAGTCTGCCTCACTTTCTTGTTCTGTACAGAAGTTCCCCTTACTTTGGCCCTCTCCTGTCCATGCATCAAGGTTCACCTTGGATTCCACCCCTTCAGTGGACACTTTGGGCACAAGCGAGCTCTTCTATGAGCTCTTAGGCCGTGGAGCTCACAACGCTGACCACTTGTTGCTCTGTGCTATAGATCATGCTCTAGTCTCTGTCCCCAGTGGTGGGTCACAGTTCCGGAGGGCGGCCCAGGGTGCATTTTACATCTGCAGTGGTGAGTTGCATAATTCCCATGCCGTGTATGTTAAATAAATCTAGGCTGTTGATTATGTTACTTTAAATTTGGGCCATTACCCATGAAGGCAGGAATGGACTGATATTGAGGAGAGCAATTGGAGGATTTTACTAACATAATTCACTTTTCTGATCCGTCTGTATTTAATAAGTAATTTTGTTATAAACAAGGAATGATTTGTGGCTATTTCCATGAAATAACCCATTAAAACAGGAAAATGGCTTAAACCTGTTAATGTCAAGACTCCACATAATATCCAGTATGAAATATGCTATTTTGCTTGAAAAAAACCAAGTCTTTTTTGTTTTTTTGAGACAGGGCCTCACTACGCAGTTCAGGCAGGCCTTGAACTCACTGAGTAGCTAATTCTGGCCTTGGGCTCACAGCCATGTCCCTGACTCAGGCTCCCGAGTTCTGAGATTACAGGTGGCAGCCGCCACAAGAGAAGACTAGTCCAAGTCCCCATTTAAACCTAACTTTCGGGTCATTCCACCAGATGTGTGGGGGACCTCAGAGCTGGGGGTTGTATGGGTAGGCACAATTTCTTTTCTGTAGCATAACTCAGAGCTTCTGAGAGCTTCCCTCCACCCACTGACCTTTACAGTGGGCCTGTATGCATTTCCTCTTTTCTGATTCTAAACATGATTGTCCAATAATAGCAGCATGTCATTCATCTATCGTGGAAAACAGTGTGGAGGTCCTCAAAAGGTTAAACTGCAACTACCACAGGACCGACCCAGAAATCCCACTTCTGCTTATATCTCCAAAGGGAGTAAAATCAGTATCTCACAAAGACACTCATGCTCATTGTGGCCTTACTCACAAAGCCAATACATGGCAATAACGTAGATGTCCTCCAGAAAATAACTGGATAAGGAAAATGTGGCATGTTGTTCAGTCACGAAAAAGAAGAAAATTGTGTCATTTGGGACAACAGGGATGAAACTAGAAGGCCGTAGGCAAAGTGAAATAAGCCAGACCCAGAGGTAAATATTACATGATTCAATATGCAATATTGCATATGTGTAATCTAAAATCTGACTCATAGAAGCAGAGAGTAGAACAAGCAATACAAGAGATATAAGAAATATAGTAGCACTAAGTATTATAGTGCTGTTCTTGGATTTGAAGTAGCAGTGACAAGATACAGAACTGGATCATCTGAGATCTGCAGTTAATTACAGTTGTGAATAGGAGAAATGAGGAGATGCTGATCAAAGGGTGCAGAATTTCACTTTTAAGATGAGTAAGTTCTGGATGTCTAATATTTAGCACAAGTGGTGGTAGGTGTGTTAATTTGATTGTGGTAATTATTATGCATTATGAATAGTAAACCACTGCATTGTGTATTTTAAATATGCACAATCTCCGTGAACTTTCTAGAAAAAAACATTTACTGATAGACGTAACAGCTTTAAGTTTTGGGGGTCCTTAGGATATAAGTGAATGAGAAACTGAGGCATTTTTTGCAGACCCATTAAGGCACAAGTAAGTTAAAGACTGACCTAAGACATAATTACAAACCAAGAGGAAACATTCCATGCATCCTAGAGCAGTGATTACCGGCCCCCTAACCAGGTGCTACGTCAGCAAATTAAGCACTAATTGTGACTGCAGAGAGTAGGTTTGCTTTCATTCTCTCAGTAAGCTCTGGTATGAGCATGCGCACAGCCCTGCCAACTTCCTATGCTGGTTCTATCCTAGGGACTGTGTCGGGTCCCAGGAAGCCTCAGCCACTCATTCTGCCTCCTCTCCCAAGAGAAGACAAATTCAAAGCAGTGTTTGAATAAGGAAAGGTACATATGGCTACGTTTTTACTGATACATGCAGCGGGGCATCCAGCTTACTCTTTTTGTAATGAAATATTGAAATATGGTATAGTTTGCCATAAGACTCCCCACTGGTCTGCAGGAACTTCAGATGAAGAGGGTCCAATGCCCCACTGCTTTCATGAAATAGTAATTAATAAGCATCTTTGAACTGTGGGGAAGGGTAGGAGCAATACCATTAGCCTCCACAGGGGGCGCTCACAGGAGCTCGCGCTGTGGAGTTGGTAACAAGGTAAGGTGCTGACTTTCATGATTCTTTGACTTTATGATGGCCTGGATGCTATCCGTATGGCCACTCTACTTTTCACTGTCAGTGCAGTTTTTGATACATCACATGAGATAGCCAAGGCTTCATTATAAAATGAAGTGTTAGCTGCTTTTCTCCAACGGGAGACTAATGTGAGTCTACGTAAATTAGCCTAAGCCAGGATGTTTGGTGGGTTGGGTGTATTGAATGCATTTTCCACTTACAGTCTTTCCAATTTAGGATGGGCTTGTTGGGACTTAGGATGGGTTTGTCAGGGGGCAGTAGTAGTGTAAAGTTTTCTGCTAGCTCAATTCTCCTTGATGGGAATAGCTCCACCAGGGTCATCGCTAGATACAGGAATCTGTGGTTCTTTAGCTCACTATAAGGTTTATGGAAAAATGGCGATATGTAGAGCCAGGAAAGCACTCCTTATATGCATAGTTGTGTGCTGTATAGGGTTCATTGTCACTCAGTCAATGACAGTGTCTCCAAGGCCATCGGCGGGTGTGTTGAGACAGCAGTGCTGCAGGGAACAATTACTCGTGACGGTCCAGAGGCTTCTCCCTCCACAATGGATGTGTTCATGGACAGTTGCATTTTAACTGCGTCTGGGCACATCAAATCGTATGTTAAATACTCTAAAGAGGTCTTTTATAAAAATAAACGCCATGACAAATCCTTTTATAGAGCGAATCCCATGTTTAAAGTGAATAGTTCTCCCTCTGTTTTGGTTAAGTGAGTATCCACCAGAGTGTCTGGGTATTTTTCTTGCACGTGGGCTGCATAAAGAGGAGGAGGGAGTGGGGGGAAGTACAGAGAGTGTGAGGGACAGTGACAAGGTTGACAAAGGAAGGATTGCCTCCCAAGGGCGATGTGTCCACTGCAGGCTGGCCACCTTGGGGATGTGCGGAAAGTCCCATGGAGACAAGGAAGGGTCAAGGCTGTGATGTGGGTAAGAATGTATTATGACTTATGTTTAAATGAACCCCAAAGCCTCATGACATCATAGGTGGGGCTTCTTCAGAGGTGGCTGTATCTGGAGTGTGTGATGCTGGGATTGGTTCATGGTGCAGAGCTGGCTTGAGGCTGCTAGGACGAAGGATGTGAGCACTGTGCTCCCTCCATGGCCTGGATAAGATAGAAGAGAGAGAAGGAACTGGGGTTGCCTCCTGGTGCTTTAGCATCCTCTGCCCGCCACAAGCTGTTTCTCATCTGTGATGACCTCTGCCAGGCCACCCTGCCTGGAGCCAGACGATTATGGACTGAAACCTTTGCAAACTGTGAATAAAAATAAACCTTCCTCCCTTTATCTTTGGGGATCGGGTATTTTGTCTCAACAGTGAGAAAAATAACTAAGACAGGGAGGTTGGCACAAGTGTTCAGGTCTAGGTGCTGGGAGACAGAGGTGACTCTTCAGAAGCCTAGTGTTCTGAGAAAAGAGCTTAGGGTCAAAGTAGAGGGCAGTGAGCCGGCACATACCTGCTGAGTGTTACCATGCCGAGTAGTCACACTTATTCCTATTATAAAGGTCTAGAAGACAGCACCTCCGGAACTTTATCACTTAGTTAGAGAGATAAAGGTAGCTGGGAAGAGTTACATTGGAAGGGAAGACACTGGTTTTGCTGAGTGACAACAAGAAATATAGTAGATGTTAAGGCACTGTTCATGGATTTGAAATAGCAACGACCAGATACACCAGATCCATTCAGATCCAGGGACATCTGAGCACTGCAGTTGACTGCCCTCACACAGGAGCAGGCGGTACAGACTGATTTGCAGAGAGTGAAGACCAACAGTCTCAAGCTTCAGAATCAAGGCTGCATCCCCAGGGCAGGAAGGCCAAGGTGGCTTAGCATTCTGCACAGCCAAGCCCATGTGGCACATAGTTCTGGGTGTGATGCTTCCAAGAGGCATACTTATTTTTTCCTCCTTTTATCAGTTATTCAATTAATGGATTCCATTTGGGCAGATTTGTACAGACATATACCATACTTAAATCACTTTCACTTCCCTTAACCCTATGTCCCCCCTAGTTTTATATTTTTTTAGGGAGCTTTCAATGTGTATAACACTGTTTGCTTGCTCTCTCTCTCATGCTCTTGCTCTGTCTGTCTGTCTGTCTGTCTGTCTGTCTGTCTGTCTATCTCTCTCTCTGGTGGTACAGGGGACCAAATCCACGGCCTTGTGCATGCAGGGCAAGCTCCCTCGCTTGCCTCACTGCCCCTTAGGAAGTGCATTCAGATAGTGCAGTGCCTCTTGATATGGCCAGGGAAGTTGCAGGGTCTAGAAATCATGCTGAATGAGGAATGCTGCAGCTACCCATTCTTCAACAAGTACTGATCCTGTACCTCTCCTGTAACGGGTGCAGTTGAATGCGCTGAGGATTCAGATAGAAGCTTGCTGTCCTTAACCTAATGTGGGCAGTCAGTCCAGTGAGCCTGTACAAGAAGACCTGAGGAGAGAGTGAAGAATGACCCTGGAGTGGGAAAGCTCCAGAGGGTAAAACAAGGACCCAAAAGTATGTGCTAGTCATCAGGGGAGGCAGACCTATGTATGCCCTGAGGAAGGAAAAACCTTACCATAGTTACAGCAGGCGATGGCTTCAGCTTAACCAGGTAATGAGAATGAAACAAAATGAAATGGGAAAAGGCACACACGGATGCTTTATGACCTTGTTGCCAAGCAAGGACTCTGCTAGACTGAGGCCTGGTGGAAATGAGCGCTCCCAAGGCCAGTCCCTGCCTTGGCTGGTTGGGGCCTCACAAGCCAAGGACCGAGGTCAGGGGCTCAGAAGTTCTCCAGACAAAAAAAAAAAAGTTCTCCAGACAGCCTGGGACTCATCACTGAGCAACTACCCCTTGGTCCAAACCAAAAGGAAAAGGATAAACTAGAAGGAGAGTAGGAGGTGACAATGGAGTAAGCTTTAAGATCACATCTTTTAGGTGGTTTTCATTTTTCATTGTTAAGAGAATGTTCTATTGTGGGATGGTGTGAAAGGATGGAATTGTGTTATTAAAATGATGTTACTTATCGGAGGAAGGTGCTGGGACTCTTCCATGGGATTTTATAGGCTGTGCAGTTTAAAAAATTGGACAATATTGTGCATTATCCCCCTGACTCAACCCAAGGCTCTCTTGGGTTGGAAAGGAAGAGCTTGATGTGAGGTAGGAAGAGCAAATGCCATGGAAATAGATGGAAAGGAGAGGTGGCCTTTTCCATCCTGGACAATAGGAAGTGTGCCTTCCTAGGTGACCTCTGATGAGCTTTCCTCAAGCTCATGCCCTCCAGGGGCAGGGAGTGTAGTTAGGGGTCTTAGCTTGTCCCCAGCATGATGCAATGACCAACCCAGTGAATGACCTGGGTGTCTCTGGGAGGGCGCTGTGACCTGATAGCATGGTGTTACTCCTTGGGAGGCCCTCTGCGTGGCCATTGCAGGAGCCTATCGTGGGCCTCCTGGGGCTTCTGCTACCTGACCCCTTTCTGGGATCCTGGGAGATGAAACTCTGGAGTGGATTCCGTTTTGTCTTGGGTGACCTTGTGTGCTACATAGGACTCTTGGTTGTCAATGACAGGAACTTGGCTCGGGTGACTGAGTCACTGGACCACTTCCCAGGGTGTGTGTGGGGTGTGGGATTAGGGGCCTTGGCCACCCCCATCTTCATGCAGGAGCCCTAACTCCAGGGCTCCACGCCCTTTCCACTCTTGTCCAGCACTCAGGGAGGCACGCTGGCTGCCTCATGTGTCTGTGCCGAGCATCTGGGTGCACTGTGGGGAGAAGGAAGGGAACCCCCCTCACTGGGAGGGGAATAAGGGTCCAGACAGTCAGTGTCCAGTGCTCCGTGTTTGGAAAGCTGCTTCCTATCTGGGCTGTGTTAACGTTGTGGACTCCCCGCTGGCTCAGGCCAGTAATTAAAGCATAACTTTTTTTTTTTCCTTAATGAGTTGAAAGAAACAAGGCTGGCTCTTGCTGACACAAGCAGGTCAGGGGCAGGGCCGATTCTCTGGAGCACTGCTCACAAAACTCCATTTCCTGGGGCAGCTTTCCTGAGCACGCCCTCACTTTACAGAAGCTTGCATTATTTTTAAAAAGCAATGAATGAATGAATGAATGAATGAATGAATGAATGACAGACACTGCTTTCCCCCAGCAGAGGTGCCTGAGCTGGCCCTGGAATGTGCATCTGTGTTTGGTCTCCTGGTCCTCAAGCGATTGTCACAGGAGTCTGTGGGCCACAGTGGAAGTGCATGTTGCTTGGTGTCCTTCTGTTCTGCTGCCCAGCCTGACGTCTTCCTATCAAGTTGTCTATAGCTTGAAAACCAACAGTAAAATGTGCAAAGCAAACTATTTCCAGGCCTGTGGGAGTGAATGCTTTTGCAAAGGGAAGCACAATCCTTTGATAAGGAGACCTCTTTTGTTCGCTCTCTACCCGCTCCTGGGGAAAGGATACTGGGATTTGTCAAACTCCACCAAGGGCTTTCTTTGGGGATTCAAGGAGCCCTGTTACTGCAGGAGCCTGTGATAACTCCAGCTATTAGTATTACTTTATTTTAAGTATCAGTTTTAAAATAGCTGCAGGGCTGCACCTGGAATAAAAATGAATTAAAAAGAAAATCACTGAGTGGAATTTAAATAGCGCCTGAGGGATGGGCTTGCTCTTCTGGTGCCATCAGTTAGAGCCACGAGGAGGTTTTTTTCCTCTTGAAAGCCACATGGAGCGCCACTCACGTGAGCAGACATAGGGCATTTTTGTCATTTTTTTCTTCTTTGGGGTTTAAAAATATCTTTGTGGAAGGATCCTGGTCTGTAATTTCTAGTCACTACACTACAGAACATCACTAGTTGAGTGCTGACCTGCTGAGAGGGGCTGAGAGGGACCAAGGACCGCAGGGCTCTGTGCTGGGGACACAGACCTTGGGACTCTGTGACTGCACTTGCTGATGAGGGTTCCTGGGCCTGCTGTGTGCTGGGGAGCCACTTAATGATTCCTGGAAGAGTACCCCTGTAGTGTATAGATTTGCCCCTGGGGGAGGGACAGGGACATCCCTGACCAAGGGACTTGCCTATACGCAAAGGGGAAGATGGCACCGCGCAGTGGCAGGTGCCAGGAAGGGGGGCTGGGAAAGCCACTGGAAATTCAGGGAGGAAATCCTGGAGGGCCAGACCCCGAGTGGATTTGTGTGTTTAGAGAGTTGTCTGGATACTATGCTGCAGGTGGAGAAAGAATAAGGGAGCCGTGTGATTGCATTTGCTTCTCTGAATGAGAGTTTTGCTGGTGGAGTGAAGATGGGTGATGAAAAGTGGGGTTGACAAGGAAATCTTTCTGCCAGTGAGGGCAGTGGTGGGGGTGACAGTGATAAAGGTTTAAAGAAGGGTACTGGTGATGAAGAGAAGGTAGAAAGATGTTTAGAAGGTGCAAGAAAACAAGAGTCATAGTGCACTTAGATGGAGGGGCTGGCAGTATGGGACAGAGGCCAGGTACCAAGGAGGGGATATTTTTTAAAGTGGAAATGGTTGGAAGGCCTGAAAACTAGATGGGGGTTTGTCAATTGTGGTGCCTTTGTAACTTGCCATTAAGGAGAATAGCTTAAAACATCCACTGGGGATGGAAGAAAAAAGATTTCCATGGTTGGTGAGGAGAGAGAAGGGCAGAAGCCAGAATGTTACTCAGCTGTGAAGGATAAATTGGAGAATTCAATCACCTGCCTATCATCAATGGCAGTTTTTAAAAAATCCTCTTTGCCCGTGACATTCCTGAAGGTGAGAGACGACTCTGAAGATGTGATGTCTGGTAAATCTGGAATAGTGGAGAATAATTGGGAAATTTGTTAATTATCACTCCATTAGCAATTCTGTTATGGAGTCCAAATGGTGGTTTACAACACCAATTGAAGCCGTATCGGGGAAGAGGTTTTGACTTAGCATGAGTCCCTAGAGAGGAGTACTAGTGAAATTCAAACAGACTTGTGAATGTAAATTCAAACCCATATAGGACTGTAATCAAGGAACAGCCTATTAAGTCAATGAACACTTGAAAATGCAGGAATGGCAGACAGCAAACAGTCTAAACATTTTCCCATTATTCATTCTTCCTTCCCAACTGCATGGAGCCAAGAAAGAGGAAAGGAAGTGACATTGAAGCACTGTAATAATAGGTATAATTTATTAGATGCTTAGATGGTGCTGGACACTGCACTAAGTATAGGTCATGAGCTATCTCATCTCGTGCTTCCTACCACTCATAAAGGAGGGCTATTATTACCTTCATTTGGGTGCTGGGGACCTTGGAGGGCAAGTGGTTGTGAAAGGGGTTCAGAGAATGTCTTGACCCCTGAGCACAGGAAGCTGGGGCCAGGTTAGAAGAGCCAGGCGAAGATTCAGCTCTTTGCTGAATGCATTGGTCCTTGGCTTATTTATCAGCAAAAGGTAGAGGTTGATTCATAATGCCTCACAAATGCTTTTTTGGCTATAAAATCCCATCAGCTTCTTCTTTTGCTTTTGCCCTGGCCCTAGATTTCCAATAAATGTGTCATAGGCCAAGGTGAGAGTGACCTGTGGGTATAAAGATAATTGAACCAGTGTCTCCAAATGGGGGTGCAGAAGGCGAGTTTCAGGGCAGAAATGACTCCTTGAGAGCTGGCTGTGTGGCTGTGTGACCTGCACAGTGGAATATGAAAATCTCTTTCCTTACTGTGTCACCCCGTCTCTTGCCCTGAGAGAAGTGTCCTTTCCCAGGATGGACTCTGTTTTGCCATTAATTTTGTGTATGTTTAGAAATATTCTTTTGCTTCTATTTCACCTTTCAATTTCTCTTTCACCTTTGATGTGCCTTATTGCCAAGCTAGATGTCTGACATGTTTATTATTTCTGAAAACTTTTTCTCTGGGACCAGAATGATCTTGATTGACATTGGAAAATTTCTAGGGCTAGATCCTCTTCTTAAGTGTGCAAGTCCTTATCTCGAATGCCTAAAAATCATCCCAAAGGTCAACTAAGAGGGACCTGGTAGCAATATCTGATTATTGAAAAAATTGGCAATTGTTGACGTGTTGAGGATGGAAGACTAATTCAGGAGAAGCACTGTTACGCTGGGCAGTGTCCAACATCATTCAGCTGAATTGTATAATAATTACAGCCACATGGCTGCTGCTGTTATTTCTCCAGGCTTCGTGTGCTCTACACTGAGCCATGTGTGCTCTTTTGCATGGGTCCTCATGACAGATGAGCGACACAAAGAAATAAGCTCCTCTGTCTAGGTCTTGCCATTAGTAGAGCCCAGCTGTCAGTAGTCAGCATGGTGAACAGTTTGGGAGTTCAACTTGTCTCTGTGGTGGGTGATACTCAATTTTTTTCTAATGTTCTTACCCACATTTTCCCATGACTTTACCTAAACCCTCTTGTCTCAGTTACTCTTCTCTCATTGCTGGGACAAACCCCCAACACTCAAAACGAAAGAAAGAAAGGTTTATTTAGCGCATAATTACTGGAGGTTTCAGTCCATACTCGGCTGGCTCCAAGGCAGAGTGGCAGAGGAAGTCTGTCTCTCTTAAATTGCATTCAGGCTCTCCACCCCAGGCTGGAGGAATTACTCACACCCATAATCTCGGCAGTACTAAGACCCATAATCCCAGTGGATCATGAGTTAATCTCAAACTCTAGAAGTCCCGGCCCCATGACTGCATGAAGTTTTGCGGGGACAGCTAGACACCTCCCTACATTTACATTTCTAGTTTCACCATCTCTTCAAGTCACTAGCTTTGGGGTGAATATTAATCATTTCTTTCAAGCTGCCTGCATTTGTTGGTTTTAAGATTCAAGAGATAATACTTCCATCTGGTATTATGAAATTTGGTTTATGAGTCCCTTGTTTTCTTTCTCAGACTTTTTGAAAACTGAGATGGTCTCATCTTAATGTATTTGTCTTGCAGACTCCTAATTTCTTTAACTCATCCTCAGGAAGGAGCCCTTTCCATCTTCTGATTATATCAGTTGCCCTTCTCTAGACCTGGCTGATCATATTATCTTTACAAAGAATTGAGCATAAAAGTGGCATTTGTCTTAGAATGCCATGGTCTTGCTCTAAATTATGTTAGGATAGGATCATACCAAGGCATGGTATGGGGTCAGTGAGGTTTGTTAGACTGAGGAATGACCACAAAATAGCACTGTCTTTTTGTCCAGTATTACCAAAAAGTAAGTGTTGCACACATTGGCCATGAGGGCCTGGGCTGCTGGTATTATCTCAAGAATGTCAAGGGTGATCGGGCCCTGTGATTAAAGGAGAGACATGGTCATAAGCAAGGATTCAGTCTGGAATCAAGTGGACAGGGAACAGTGGAGAAGGTAGAGTCCAGGTCAGTCCAGAAGAGGTAAGGATTCCAGGGCTTATACTTTTAGGGCTCTGGCTATGAAATCAAAGTTTAAATCTGCCAGACGTAACAGTACATATAAAAAATCCTCTTGCTACTTTTTAAAAACTACCCACATTATCTAGGTAACAATAGTTTTTTCACTAATGTCTTTCTCTCTTTCTTCTTTCTGTTTTAAGATCCCACTCAGGTTACCAGAGTGCATTTAGAATGAGCCCATCTTGATCATTCTATGTCCATCAGAATGCATATCTTCCTGAGAACTTATGTGTAAATTGGATTTCTGTAAATTACATGGTTTATGCAATAAACTTTAAAGATAGCTAACTATCTATATTGTATTTTATAATTACAGAACACATTTAAATGCATTTTCATGTCGTGCTCTTAAATTACTATTAGCACAGAAACAAAGCTTAATGGCTATCAAAGTATATGCCTTTTTGTTTTGCAGAGGATATTCCAGAAAGTTTCAATGGCTTGGACAGATTCATATCACCACAGGTCTAGAGCCAGGGCCCTACTTTTCTTCCTACTGTGGTGTTTTTCTAGTATGTTATTCCCTGAGACCAACAATTGAAACACTTCGTGAAACCTCTTTGCTTGGAGATGGTAGGATGACTTAGAAGACTCCTATGAAGAGAATAATTGATGTGGCAGAGGTGGTTCAACTTTGGTATTACTGGAAGTACTATATCTTGGGATGCTGGTTTCTCAAGACCCTTCCCAGCAAGCATCATGGCTGTCCATGTGGGCCTGGAAAGATGAGGTAGAACACGTGGAGAACCACTGTCCCCTAGGATGAGAGGAATCCAGTTTTCCTCAAGCAGCCCTAGACAGACCAGCACAGAGCTAAGTGACCATGAGGGAATAGAAAGTCCTCCCTACTATTGTGTGTAGTTTGTCCTATAATTGACCTGCGCTTCAGGTTGCTTAAAATAATCAAGCCAGCACTGGAGGCTGAGAATACCTTGGCAGGACCAGGACTCTTAATGCAATTTACTCAAATTAGAATTACAAATAGTTACAGGTGTAGAGTTAGCAGGATTCCTGGAGGTTATATGTTACATGTGACTGCCAAGAAGTCCTTGAAGTGTTTGTTTATCACAATTTCACACTCTCCTTTCTTAGGCTCCTCTGAAGAAGTTCTTTTAGGCCTACTCTCAAGAATAATTAGACTGCATTTTTAAAATCAGATTTTATTGGTACATTTTAGCAATTATACTTCTTGATTTCTTTGTTTCCTCCCTCCTTTCCCCTCTCTGTCTCATTAGCTTCTACATTTCTTCCTCCCTCCTTTTTGAAATTTCATGGATGGTGTGCAGTGAATGATCACGTTTCTCTTCTGTGGTTGCCTGATTGCACACTTAGAATCAAATTAGTTGTTGATCTTCAGCGAACGAATCCAGTTTAACAAGTGGGTAGAACTCTCCTCTGCACAATTTACCTTTGGCCTCAGTTCATTGCTTCATTTCTGTCTTCCTCCCCGTTTCCCCCCTTTTTCTTTCTCATATT
>NDGM010958291.1:0-10387 GCA_002564305.1 Octomys mimax | reverse complement strand
TTTTTTTTTTTTTTTGTCTTTGTGTTCACTACATTCAAACATATTTCCTGGTAATTTGCCTTAGATAGTAAATCAATTATCTTTATCATGAAATAATTTTTGTCTGTGTCTTTCATTTGCAAAGTCATGTTATTAAAAAGAAGTTTGAAAAGTGACACTGCCCTTCTGGTTCTTGTCTTCTTCAACTTGCCTGGAACAATCGCATCTCTGTCTTTGGCTCCTTTCTATTGTTTGCCTTCACTTGTGCTGCCGTGAGCACTCTTTGTCTGTCGTAGCCTAAACCTTTCTGACATATAACTCCTTGCCATTCACTTTGTCTCTGGTTGTATTATCATTTAAAAGAGCCTGTTACTTATCACCATCTCCTATCCATGTTTCTTTCCTGCCACTACATGCACATCTTCAACTGTTATCTGTCACAGACACGTATTCTGGGTATAATGTCTAAATCAACAAAGCCAAGGTGATGACACTGACAAAAGAGCATTGTGACAATGTACCACGTCTCAACCATGCCACAGAGTCATGGCCCAGGAAGTACTCAATGCACCACAACTTTGGTCATCTGTCTGTTATGTGACTGCACAGATACACACATGCATACTGCCTACAGAAACTGTATCTACACAGGTGTTCCTTGTCTGATGAATTCATCTCTAAAAGAGGAATTATAGATAGTACTGTATGTACATTACAATAATCAGAACAAAAAATAGTCAAGGGACACTCCAACATGATGACCTTGGTTTTGTTTGAATAATTCTCACATGCAACATGCTGATATATAGCAGAACATAAAAGTAAATTGCCTTAGTGCGCAGGGAAGTCAGAACAAAATTATAGTCTTGTATAAACAAGGTGTACTGTCAAAAAAAAGCATTGAGGTTTTATAAACAAGATGTAATGAATGGTACATAAAAAATAAAAACATAGGTCAAACGTCTGATTGGAATGTCATAAGTTTGAATAACCATTAATCAGGTAGATCATTAAATGAGGAATATCTGTATATGAACACACACAGGGACATGCCCATCCATGGACAAATGCATACACACATGCATACACACATATGTGTATGCATGTGCATGCACACACACACACACATCCACCAATGTTGTTTAGCTACATTGTTCTCTCTACATTTAGCCTGTATCTTCAGATCAAGTGTCCATGGAATTGGGAATGCAGAGGACACAGCAGACAGTCGACATGCTGCAGACAGTCGACATGCTACAGATGACAGTCGACATGCTACAGACAGTCGACATGCTACAGACGACAGTCGACATGCTACAGACAGTCGACATGCTACCTACAAGGAAGTGCTGTTACGCCATGAGTCAAACATCCTTGGGAAGGAGATGGAATTGAACTGTAAAGTGATACCAAATGGAAACTGCCTATGAATGTATGTTATACTGTCGTTTCTTCTACATTTCATCAAACATCATCTAGAAATATTATTTAATAAAGTACATAATTTCTGCAAAGATACGAGTACAAGCTCCAGAAAAACTTAGCCCTCATTTCTACATCTTAGCCAACATTTTCAGATAGTACTCTTGATTAATTTTAGTGGCAAATGTTAACTTTTATCATATTCCCTTACAAGCTAAATGTTTAGGAAAATACACTAACTTCATTAAGTTGTAAATTGGCCACAGAATTGGCTGCAAGAATTAAAACACTGATTCATGGTTGCTTTTCTACCAGACTGGTAGAATAAAAGCTAACCTAGCCACATCTAAAGGAAAAAAAATGCTGAAATCTAAATTAACACAAGCTGAATCTGAAGTTTATTTTTCTGATTCACACTTAAAAAACTGATTATAAATGCTTAATTATTTTTCTTTTCAAAGTGAAGTAATTATCATGGTGTGTGCTGCATGTCAAACGAAAGCAACAGCAAGCATCTGGCATTGTTCAAAACACTTCTTGAAAAACTAATTAAATTAATCAGATTCTATTTATTAGGCCAGAATATGCAATGATATCTTCGAGTATACTTTCTGAAAGTAATTGAGACTTGCTTTCATATCATTGTAAATTGATGAAATTGCTAAATGAACTTTTTCCTAGGTGGAATTATTGTGTGCTCTTGGCGCTAAAAATATTATATAGATTGTTGCATTTCACAGAATCATGGTATATTAGAACTAATAAAACTTCATGGCTTTAATGCTTTGTATTCACTATTGCTCTTATATTGCAATATGTCTAATTCCTAACAGATTTCTCCACTTAACATCATGTTTCTTTGCTTAGGTATGCTCTAGTTTTTCAATATTATATGGAGTCTTTAGGAATAAGTACCTATTTTTCACTACAAATTGTAATTGTGCTTTATTTTAATAAAATATAATCATTTTTAAGCTTCCTTATTCCTCACTTCAAAGAAAAAGCTTTATTACAAAGAAATCCATTTATTTAAACCTATTTTCCTAAGTTACTAAAGTTTTCCACAGTTTTAATTCCACACTGCAGTTCTCATATTCTGTTTAAACTTCAAATATATTATTTTCAAGAGAATTCATAACACTGTCTGTTTTTCCATCTCTTCCTTCTGCAAGGATGCTGTGCAGTTCACGTCCTGTTTCACTTGTTGCTTCTCTTCCATAATTTTGCACTCTCCCCCCTAGTTCAGATTTTTAATCTGAATCTTCCACTTTGCTTTGCAAGTAAATGAAAAGCAGCAATATGTCTGTAAGGCCAGAGGACTCCTAAGTGTACAGTATGTATTTATAAGAGGTCTCATTTTCTCTTCCAGAAGCTCTTTTGCCTGTGGTCTATCTTGTCATCTGTGTCTCACAAGAAAGGGCATGGGGCACAGGGATTTCAGAGAAAGGCTCTTATTTTCTTTGGGAATCAGTTTCTTATTCTCTTCCAATGTCTAATCCTTCTTTAGGATTGCCTCATAGCAAAGGATCACACACAAACTTTTCCAAAGTCTCTCTGTCACCTATTTTTTTTTTTTTTTTTATTTTAGGGAAGGGTCTACAGTGTGTTCAGGGTCTCACCACATAGATTGAATTTGTAGTGATCCACCTGTTTACAGCCTCCAAAGTGCTGGAATTACAGGTGAGTGCCACCATGCCCTGTCTCAATGGCTGTCTCAGCACGCCCCAGGGACGGAGCTGGCACTGCAGGCCCAGGGATCGAACCCACAGCCCCTGTACCTGCTTGCAGGTGCTTTAATCCACTGAGCTTTTTAGCCAGCCCTACAAAAAAGCAATCTAGTGTAACAAGAACAAAGCAGGATTTCAACTGGTCTACTGAAAGGAAGAGACAATACTTAATTTTTCTTCTTTTTAATTTTTTGACCAATTTTGCCTGCTTATGTTTGGTAATCTGAACAACTAACTTCAAGATAATAATATGCACTACAACAATCATTGTTGAATTCCTATCATAGTGTTCAGTGAATGGCCATCATAAAGAGTGCAACTAATAACAAGTGGTAGAGAGGTTGTGGGGATAAAGGAACCTTTCTCCACTGCTGGTGGGAATGTAGACTGGTATAATCACTATGCAAATCAATGAGGAGACTCCTCAAAAATCTTGGACTTGAAATCCCATTCAATCCAGTTGTCCCCTTTCTGGGTATTTTCCCCAAAGAACTGAAAACATCGTATCACGAGGATGTATGTGCACTCATGTTTACAGCAGCACCATTTGTCATAGCCAAATCTTGGAAACAACCACAATGCTTATCACCTGAGGAATGGATGAAAAAGACTTGGTATTTTTATGACATTGTGTATGTTTCTAATGTTTTTTTTATTATTTTTATTCACTTTTTGAAATTCAGAAAAAAGGGACATATAAAGAGGAAACACTGATTATTGTGATTTGATCTTTGTACATCGTGTCAATGTGTCACACAGTCACCCTCTACCTTTTAAATATGTACAGCTGTGCTTATTTTAAAAGAAAATTATCTTCAAATTGCAAACCAATAATAGTCACAAAATACCTGCTAAAATAGCTTTTTTAGCAAAAAAACAATAAAGCAGTTAATCAGGAGACATAACAAACAGTGATTCATGGTATATTGCAAAGCTACAGTGATAAAATAATCATGATATTAATACAAAAATGTGATCTAGTGGAAAGGAATACAGGGCATAGAAAAAAACCTGAAACACATCAGCCACCTGATTTTTGATGAAGGGAACAAAAACGTATGCCAGAAGAAAGCCTCCTTCCTAGCCAAAAAGGGCTGGAGAAGTGAAGATGCACGTGCACAAGCTGCTGCCAGATCCATGGCTCTTTCCTTGCATTGTATTCAAATTAAAATGGTTGATGGTCTAAACATTACAATATTTAACTACCAGAAGATAAAGTAGATAAAACTCTTGAAGTCATGGGTGTAGACAAGGATATTCTATATAGACGTCCAGCCACATAAGAAATAACATCAAGAATCAACAAATGAAATTATTTTCAAATTAATAAGCTTCTGGACAGCAAAGGAAATAACCATCAGAGTAAACAAACAACCAACAGAAAGGAAACCTTATCCCAGCTACTCCTCACACATAGGAATAAGTTCTAGGATACAGAAAGAACTCACAAAAATTAAAACCTCTTAATAAAAAATGGGCAGCTAGAATTAAGAGACTTTCCAGAAAAAAATACAAAAGTTCAATAAATACATGAAAATATTTCATGTATTGAACATTACTAGGCAACTGGGAAAGAAAAATCAAAACAACACCGAGCTCACTTTACCTGAGAAAAATGGGCAATCTTCAAGATAGAAAATAATAATAAATTACAGTGAGACAAAATTAGGTAAAGTAGGGAATTTTCTATATTGCTGGTGGGAATATAAACTAGCACACAATTACTGAATTCAGAATAGAGATTCCTCAATTATTCCTCTATTGGCATTTTTCTGAAAATTTTAAAAGCACCATAATATAGTAATATAGACATATCGATGTTTCTAGCAGTATAATTCATAGTAACAGCTTTTATAAGAACCCTATAATTCCATCAAAAATGAATGGATAAAGAAATGTGATATCTATGCATAATGTAATATTACTTTCCTAACGATGGGGTGAACAGGTCAATTGCAGAAAAAAAGTTGTGCCTTAAAAATGCCTTAAGTCAAATAAATCAGATGCATGAGCTTAGATACTATATGGTTTCTCTCCTATAAGAAATCCAAAGTAACATAAAAAGCCAAATAAAAAGATAGATGAAAAGATACAGAAAAATGTATCTTTTGCAAAAGAGAACGGAACCAGGATATGAAAGGAAGAGGAAGGTGGAAGAGGAAGGTGGAAAGGAAGTGGACGTAAAAAATAATTAAAATGTGTCATGAATATTTACCAAATATCCACCATGAAATCAGTCACTATGTATCACAAACATGTACTTTTTTTTTCCCCCAGTAAAACTCAACTAATTTTTTTTTTTTTTCTCTCAGTACGGGGATTGAACTCTGGAACCTGTGCCTGCCAGGTAGGTGCCTATTCTGCTGAGCTAGCTCCCCGGCCCTCACAAACATGTACTAATAAACACATTTTTAAAAGGAGGCCCAGCCAGATAGCTCAGTGGACTAAAGCACCTGCTTAAGCCGGCGCAGGGACCAGAGTTCAGTCCCAAGCATGCTGTGCAAGCCCTGCCCCTGGGGAGTGCTGAGACGGCCATTGAGACTGGGCACTGTGGCACATACCTGTAATACCAGCTCTTGGGAGCCAAAAACAGGAGGATCACTACGAGCCCAATCTGTGCAGTGAGACCCTGTAGACCTTGTAATAAATAAATAAATAAAGTATAAAGTAACATATAGAAAGTGAATGGAGTTAGTAATCAAATGCTTATGAGCTTCTAAATATCATGTACTGCTTTGGAAATAAATATATTAATAGTAACTCAATATTATTAGCCTAGTTCTCCAAAATACTTACCTGTGCTCACTGACTCTCATTTTCCTCTTTATGTTTTCTGAAATTAGAAACACTCAGTCCCACCTGTTAGCTAAGACTTCCCTCACCTAAGCCAACTATGGTCTCCATTTTTCTTAATTGTTTAACTTCCAGCCTATATTCCATTTTATAGATCAATGACAAGATGCTTTATTATTAGATTTTTTTTTCTTGGTACCGGGAATCAATCTCAGGACTTTGTACTTCCAGGAAGGTGCTATGCCACTGAGCTAAAACCCCAGTCCCAATAGCAAGTGTTAACTAGAGCAATCACACTCTCCTCTTTTAAATATTTCCTTCTCTTTTCCCCAGGCTGCACACCATTCTGGTATCCATTCCCCTGTGGTGTAGTCTTACTTTCCTGTTCATAGGTGCTGTCACCTCTCCAGTATCTTAACAATGTTGTGTCCGAGGTTATTATTCATATTTATTACTTTATTATCCTATCAAATAGGATGGCTTAGAATAATATTCTACATGATGGTGACTCTAAAATGTGCATTTAAGTTCTAGAATTATATCCTAGAGTCTAGAGGCACTTAGTCATATGTCTCTGTACCATGAAAATTTCAGTGTTTAGTTGATACCTCTTAAAATTCTTTCCTATATCAGTTCATGATAATTGCATTTTTCCATTTGCTTAAGCCTTCCCTCTTACATAAGCACTTCATCTCTCTTAATACTAACATTCACTTCATACTTTGACTTTTTATCCATGCCTTCACCAAATTGTATCCAGAATTCAGTCATGGCTTACTCTCTATACCACTTCAGCCATGGGCCAATATCAAATACACACAGACAACTATACTTTCAGTCTTGGGTTTTTCATTTTTCTCACCTTAGTAGCTATCATTGTCATACTAAATGATAATTATTTACATTTACCTTTCCTAAAAAATTATTTGTTATTTAACATTTTTTCCTGTTTGAATTTCTCCTTTACATTTAGCATCTGTAATGACTCTAGTTGGAAGCTTGAGAAACACTAGGAGATACTCTTTAAATGACAGTGATATAAAAAGACCTAAATTAAGAAGCAAAAATATGAAATTTATAGACAAAAAACCATAAAGTTTTATGGTATTTATTGGATTGAGAGTGATTTCATACTTACAAAATAAAAAATATAGATAACCCGACATTTAGATAAAGTAGACTTCATAAAACTGAAACCATCTATGGTTCAAAGGGTATGAGCCACATGTGGAGAAGCAGTGCATAAAATTTAAAAAATTGCAAATCATATATCTGATGTAAAGTTAGCATATTGAGCAAATATAGAATTCTTACATAACACAAATAGGAAACCCAGTTAAAAATGGACAAACAACTTGTGTTGACATATTTCTAAAGACAAACAAATGGCAAATAAGCACATGAAAGTGCATAGAAGTTAAATTCACGTTGCAATACCGCTTAGCACCTATTTGAATGCTTACGAAGAAAACACCAAAACAAGTAAAGTACTTCCTAAGACATCAACAAGATGACAGCCTTATGAATTGCTGACACACACGTGAACAGGCAAAATGAGAGCAGCTTATATGGAAAATAGTACTACAGTTCCTTAAGGAGAAGCAGAATCATAATATCTGTAATTTCACATCTGGTTATACATACAAATTTGAAAGCAGAGACTTTTGTATGACCATGTCCATTGTAGCATAATTCAAAAGAGCCAAAAGATGAAAATAATAAATAGATAGATGAATGGATAAATGAAATTTGAGTGTCATATATATATATTCTATCATATATAATATCAATTATATAATCTATATTTTATATAGTATCCATTGTTTATAATGTCATAAACACACACACACACACATATATATATATATATATATACATATATATATATATATTTACATACGTATATATAAATGTTGGGCTTTAAAAGAAATTCTTATACATGTTACATTGATCAAACTTCATGATTGTTTGTTATTTGATATGGAAAATTATATATATATTATATATTACTACTAATGTAAGCACATAGAATACTCAAATTTTATTTATCTCTCTCTTTTTTTGCCTTTTGGACAGGGTTTCACAAAGCCTGTCTGGCAAGCAAGTGGTCCTGAGTTCGATTTCTGACACTCACAGAAAATTAAAAATAAAGAATGGAGGATCCTGGAAAGGAAACCATGATTGTCAAAGAGGAAGCAGTGTGTATTACAGTTTGTATTTCTGTGTTCCCTGAACGCCTTGTGCTCTCACTTCAACTGCTTTTCAGAAAGTGATTGAAAGACAGGAGACACCGGCTGACTTCCTGTTAGGAGCTGGGGTTTGGTGGGAAGGGACGGTCACCAGGGGCAGTAACTGGGTGAATAGATTTCCCTACCCAGCACCTATGTCCTCGCTTGCTCGCCGTGATGGGGAGGCGGGGAAGCTTGTGGCGTGCGCCTTCCTTTGGGCAAGCTCGTCCACCACGTCTTCTTGCCCTGGACCCCACTGACTACAGACTGAACTATAAACCAAAATAATACTCCTCTCCTCTAATTTGTGGGTATCCACTCTTGTGTCACAATCAGGAGGAAAGTGACTGAACTGTTGCCTAAGTTTAAATCACTGACGCGGCAATAATTGATACTTCTTATGTTAGTACAGCCCGGACTCGTCATGAAGACTGGATATTTTCAGATGTTTAAAAAAATCTAATTTTGATTCAAATTGATACAACTGAACATTAATCACTGAGGTGCTGAATAGCTCACTATAAATGCCATTTTAAAATAATAAAACCCATGTTACCGTGAACTACTTACAAAGGAGAGAGAAAGCTGCTTTTCTTAGAGTATCGCTGGATAGGAGCCCTCTGAGGTAGCGAAGGTTAGTATCACAATTTACGAACAGGTCCACCTGCGCCTAGTATCTGTGCAGAACACCTGGTTTCTCATCACCATTTCTTGGCTCCAAAGATGAGGAATAAGTTTCCAGTTTAGAGGACAGAAATAGCAAGCAGTTGTATTAAGATAATCCGATATGTTGAAAAAGAATAGTTAATATTAAGATGATGAAAACTTAAGGGATCTGGTGCTTTTTTAATCTATCAGTGGCTTATTTATTTTTCTTATTTTGAAACAATTCAGGTAATGGAAAATTTATTTCTAGAGCAGACAAGAGAAATGCCTGAAAATTTAGAACCATTTGTACAGTTCTTTTTTTCAATAATATAGTTTCAGTGGCACAACCATTACATAATTAAAATAATTTTTTAGCAATTTTCATGTTACTTTGACGTGTTAAAATATAATAACCATATTTATTTTTGACACAAAGAAACTGTAGAAGTGTCTAATGTCAGACATAATTAAGAATTATAAGCTTAGGCAGAGCTAAATTCTAAACACTGTTTGGATTATGTGGTGACCTCTTATGATTAAAGCAGCCCAGTGCAAAGATATCTTATCATTTTTTTATTGCAAGTTGAAATAAGTTTATGTTCTATTCATTCATTTTTTTAACTTTATCATTATTTTAATTTTTGATTTCTTTGTAAAACCTATTGCTGTGCATAAGTCAAACCTATCAAATTTAATTATGACAGTAGTAAATTCTCTGCAGAGGCCTACAAGGATACAGCTAACTCTGCTCACCAGGCCTAGTGCCTCATAGATTCACTATGCCATGTTAAAATAAGAAAAATACTAAAAATATAAAATAGAAATTAAATGCATAAATCAGCCAAGAGGGATTTTTAGAAGCTACCTAGAAGAGAAAACAAATTAAATGATTGTAATTTCAGTTATTTAAGAGCTTCAGAATCTTTTATTTTAGGGTTGGGTTATAGAGGAAAGTTTTTATTGCTAAAATTATAAAGGAGAAAAATGGCCTCAGTGGAATAAATGGGATGAAATGTGGTTCCACACTGGGCGCAATGGCTTTGTATAACTCAGCAACACCTTTTATGTCTCCTTTGGGTTTTTTCTTACAGGGAAAGTAGTTATTTGTACTTTGCATTTTTGGTTACATGAATGGTATAATCACAAACTTTGAAACAATGTCAAATAGGCAGTAAAGTTGGACTCTTGGATCTCTTTTACTTTCTTCCTATTACCGCTCCTTTCAACTTCTGACACTCTTCTTCAGCACAAGAGAAATGATGTGTGCAGAGGGATCTTTTTCCCCCTTTAATAAATCACAATATCATATCTTGGAAAGTGGTTTAAATTGTGCAGGGTTTTTGACACTTATGTATATGGCCTGTTTTAAAAATCCTTCTCAACACTTAATGATCCTTAGAGACACTTGCGGCTTTCAATGTTACTATCAATGTTAATAATTTATACTCTTCCAACACAAGAAAAAAGTTTTGGAAACACATAGGCTGTTAAGAAAGATAAGAAAAATGTAATAAAATTGGGAGAAATTTCAGACATTTAAGTAAAACACTATTTCTGTGTGTGTGTGTGTGTGTGTGTGTGTGTGTGTGT
>NDGM010958286.1:0-10694 GCA_002564305.1 Octomys mimax | reverse complement strand
CCAGCACCACATGCCAGCCAGCCCTGCCCCCTGATGGGCTGAGCTGGCCACACACACACACGCACACACACACACACGCACATACACACACACATAAAATAAATAAATCTGCAAAGATACAAATCCCTTATATATATACACACACATACACACACACAAATGCATATACCTACACACAAAAAAAACATATACCTACACACACACACACACACACACACACACCTTAAAATCCTGTTACTTAACAATGATAATAGGTCAGAAAAAATCCCACACAGTTTCTTTTCTTTATGTTCAGACAGTGAAAGCTTATGGGTCAACAGCTACATGGCCACAACCCTTACACCTATTCCTCTAAACATGCCTTGAGTTTCGGTCAGGCTGGACCACTAGTCAACTGCTCAATCCATTCCATGGTTCTGCAGTTCCTTCTGCTTCTCCATGCAAATTGTGAATGCTCCTGTAACAACCACCTCAGTACAGCAAACATCTCCTTTCTCCGGGACACACAAGGCAATGCGTGCCACACTCATTCTCTTTTGCCTCACTGCATGGCCGATGTGTTGCTGCCTTACAGTATCAGCCATAGAAGTGAACAGTACTCTACCCAGTAGGTCATACTTCACCCAGTAGGTTAGGTGAGCTCTTAAAGCTGATGACAGAATCAATCTTTGAAGCACTATGTTCTTCAAGAAAATCAAGCAGCTTCAATCACATGATGGCTCTGGAGAAGGGGAGTCAATTAATAACTACAGTGGTTTGAATTGTATTTCTCAAAAAGTTATATTGAAGTCTTAACCATTAACATGATTCAACTTGGAAATAGGATCTTTGCAGATTTGACTGAGTGCAAATCAGGTCAGACTGGATAAGTGGGGCCTCAGTTAGGATGGGTTTGCTTATTAAAAAGAAATTTGGACACAGAGACAACCCATGTCGTTGTGATGCAAAAAGAAATATCTATTAGGCTTTTGTCCCTGCTTGCCACCATAGCACCTCCTAAACTCCTTGTCATTTCCTAAGTGATAAGGATGAGAAGAACATCTTACTTATAATAAGCATCTTTTATGCAGACCTAGGTCTGTGCTAGTAATGAATGATCTGACTTTGGATGCCCCCCTTCCAATAGCCTCCAGCCAGGATATAGTTGACAGAGAACCCAATACTGTGGTTAGAATTTTAAGTGCAGAGCTCTGGGGAGATTCTGTCTCTCCCCAGTGAGATGGATGGAATTGCCAAGGGACAGTGATTAAATTTCTAGTGCCTATGTGATGGGACTATTTTACAAACCAGGTGAAGAGCTTTGGGGTTGACAGGTGCTCTGAGATGCAGGGAGTGAACATAGTAATACTAGAGAGAGCAGGGGATGACACATTCCCTTACCCTCTATTTTGCATCCCTTCTAGTTGGATTTTCCTAAGTTATATCCTTTAGGATAATCTTGTAAATGTAACTGAAACATTTCCCAGAGTCCTATAAGCCATTCTAGCAATTGTTACCCTTGAGGAGACGGTTGTGGGATTCTGATGGATAGCTGTTCTGCCACAAGTCAGAGCACTGAGGGGCTGGAATTGTGAGGGGTGTCTGAAGTGACTGAGCTCTTACCCTTTGAGATGTGTCGCTAGCTCCAGAAAGTTAGTGTCAGAACTGAATTAATGTAAACCCAGCTCTTGGGAAGCTGTAAACAGGTGGATCACTATGAGTCCAATTTAACAGTGAGACCTTGAACACCCTGTAGACCCTTCCCTAAAAAATACAAAAAAGAAAAACAAAGAACTGAATTAAGTTATAGGACATCCAGGTGCTGTTAGAGAATTAGGTTGATGTGGGAGAAGAAACACGTGTTCCGTGTGAGAAGTGGTGTTGAACAGTTCGTGGCAATAGCACAGCTGTACCCAGTCAGGTGGCAGGTGAGGGTGGGACAGAGATCAGAGTGATGCATCTACAAGGCAAAGCACACTAAGGATTCTCCAGCCAGCAGGTGCATGAGGAAAGCCTCCTCTAGAGCTTTCAGACATTCCCTGACCCTGCTGGTGCCTTGATTTTCAACTTCTGGAATGACTGCATGATAAATTTATGTTGACTTAAACCTCCTGTTTTTTTGGCATTTTGTTTTAGCAGACCAGAGAAACTAACATAAACATCATGTACGACAGTCCTGTGGTTCAGAAGACTATATCCTACTTGAAAGGTATTTTTCTGAGATCATCTCAGTGTCATACTCTTGTGCATATATGATGTATAGACATGGCAAATAAAACTCCCTAGTTTTCGTGATTAGAATAGAGGAAAACACCTTGAAACCCCTTACCTTGAAAGTAAAATAAGTCTGTAAGTCTTCTTAATTCAAGGGTTAATTCAGTAGGCTACACTGGAGCATCACTGACAGTCAGGTTAAAATGAGGTCATGCATTTAACAAGATGGGTTTTGGAACTGTCAGGCAATTAATGTCCATCCATTGAATTAAATAGCTATAGTTAAACAAAATTGGCATTTTAGTACCCAAACTCTAACCCTAGAATGTGTAAACCATGTAACATGGGCCTAGCACTGTGCCAGACCTTTAAGGGTACAAAAGATATCCAAGCACATTTTCTTAGAATGAGAACCTGTCTCCATACATTGTATTACTATGGGTAGGTAAGGTCATATATAAGTCTTTTCTCTATTTATGCCAGTAAAATATTTGTTTCTTGTTTCTCAACACATAGTGATTCCTTACACACTAGAAAAATGAAGTCTTGCTAAAACTGCTCTTTCTACGTAATCCCCAAGGCCCTCTACTAAAACAAATGAGCCTTGCCTAGATCAATAGTACATCTCTGACATGTCTTAAGGACTTTTTCTTGCACCTGAATTTTGTTTTGTTTTGCACTGATGTCAGTAGAGTGTAAGCATTGGCACAAGGTGTTCTTTTATGTCTAAGACTCAGCAAATAATGAGACTAATAGCTTTCCTAATAATTCACTCACATAATCATGAAGGCACAGCAAGGAAACTTAGTACATGGAAAGAAACACAGAGAAAGGCAAATATTGACAGTGAAATAAATCTGTTTTCAGATCTAGTTCTCCTTCCCAAGGGATTCAAACTCATGTAGCCTCTCTTAATGGTGATGTTAATAACGTTTCTGGGTATCTAACCTATATTTATTTCCACCTTTTAAGAAAATTTGTTTTCTATTGCACTGTCATCTTTCTTAAATGTTCTTTTCTGATCTTTTCCTTTTAAGGAAGAAAGAGCATATTTTATGTGCAAAGACTTCTATTAGCTCCACAGGAATTATCCTCGTGCTTGCTGTAGACGCCTGTACACAGAGGATCCCAGCCTAGAGCTGAGGTTGGCTCCCTTCTACTCTGTTTAGAACACTATGGAGAAACCAGGCTTCCACTTCACCAGGCTGAGTCTAGTTTAAAGATGGAAAAGAGGACTCATAACACTTTCTGACACAAACCTAATGTTAGGTTTCGTTGACACTGTCTTGGAAATCATTCGTAGACTAAATCTGGACTACAGGAAGTAAAAGCCCTGCTTCCGTTACATTCATGTACATTGGTGACCAAGGTGGGAATAGCCCCTCTCCCCTCCTCTGCCTTCTCCCTTCTCCCCTCATCTCCTCTCTCCCCTTCTCCTCCCACCACCCCCCTCCCCTCCTCTTTTCTCCTCCTCTGTCTCCCCTTGTCTCATAAGATGAAATTAATTTCACTGACACACCCAGCATCCAACACAGAGAGTTGGGCATTTTGTGACCTGTGCCATGGCCACTGGACTTTCACTGTGGCAAACACACCTGACGAAAGTCCCCAGTGACTCTCATCATCTAGGTATTTACTCCTGTAGGATTCCCTCCCCTTGAGAAGAGCTAACATCTATGACTTCCTTCCAACCTATAGTATATAGCAAAGGTAATGACATACTACTCTTGTGAAGATGTTTGATAGGCATAAATATATCTCTCTATTTTCTTTACTGCCAACTTTGCAGAAATAAACTGTTAGATTGTAAGCCATAGAAAGGGCGGGCCATTTTTCAGGAAAATACACAGCTCCCATGAGCCAAGGGTGTGAGCTCTACAACCGTAAGAAACTAAATCATACTAACAACTAAACATACCCAGGTGATGACCCAAAGTTTCAAATGAGATCATAACCTTGGCTTTGGTGATAGAATCTACTTGCAGTCTTGTAAAGTCTTAAACTAAGAACCTGACTAACTCTTGCCTCAACTTGACCTAAAGAATCTGCCAGTAATAAAAGCATGTGGTTTTGAGCATCTGAGTCCATGTTAATTTGTTATGCAGGAAGAGAACACCATTAAGAAATTATAAAGAGGTACTGGGAAATTATGTAGGAGAATAAATGCAACCTGAATATTGAGAATTTCTAACCCAGAAGACTTTCTTCAGTTGGCACTTCCAGGAGCTCTGTGATGAATTACAAACCCCAGTTTAAAGAGAGGCAGAGCTTGTAAGAGAACTCAAGAACTCTTCCCAGGGATGTGGTCATAAGCAACAAGAGCAGATTTCAGACTTAAAAGGGTCTATCTGATTGTGCTGTCCTTGATCTCGCCAGTACTATGTGCTGCCAGTCGGACACACAGAGTTGAGTCTCACTAGTCAAGCAGATCTCGTCGAGTTCCCAGCTGGCCACTGTGAATGGCTTGCGCACATCCTTCCCAGGCACTGATGCTCAGCCCTTGGGTACAGAAAGGAAGGCCACACAGTTGCCCTCTTCTGGTCTCTCAAGTGACCAGGGCTGGTGGCTGCTGCTGAGGCCTAATGCCACACCCTCTGGACAAATCCCTGGTGGCTGGATCTTATCATCCACTATCTTTTTCTTGTGCATTACCCCAACACTGGGTGTTTTCTCGTTATTTTCTATGTTTGGGAAATGACCACTGACACGGAGGTGGCTTCTCACCATTTACTTAAGCTCAGTGATCGTTATTCTCTATCAATCTAGAACAAGAAATTTTGATTTTAAAACAAACAAAATAAAAGTTGGCTTAAGGTTTGTTTCCCACTTGTTCTTCAGTATGGTAGTGGGCAGCCTCAAGTAAAAATGAGAAGAGGCCCAGCTCTCTGGAACCCAAGGAGGTCTGACAGTACACCAGGAGACATGCAAAGATTCCTGAAAGAATGGCCTGCATAAATGGCATGCATGGCCTCTTCTGCAGGCGTTCCAAGCCCTGGGTTTCTCCTCTCTGTCCTCTCACATAGACCACATTTGGGTTCTCATTTACCCACGAGATCGTTGGCAGGTTATCGATTGCTCTGCAGCAAGGACCTACAGCTAAGGAGGACAAGGACTCCTCCTGGGGAAAGGGTGTGCTTACCACCTAGCCTCACATCTCACTGTGAGAACGGGCTGGAACGTCTTTGAATTCATTGCTTGCAACTGCTAGGCAGGCCAGCGGGCCAGCAGATGGTCAGAATTTCTAGAGCAAAGATGACAGAAAGCAGGGCTGGCAGATAGACCCTCTTGAGAACAGCAAAGAGAGCTTGTTCCATTTAGTGGATCTTTCCTCCGGGAGTGTGGCATAATCCCCAGCTACATGCCTCTCCCCTAGAAATCTGAGAGACCTGGGAAACTGGGGCTTTCTCTGGAGCTTACTGCTTTAAAATGATCTGCTTTTTCTTTCCATTGAATAGATGCTTTCCCTCTACTGAAAGGATAAGGTAATGCTTTTTTTTCCTTCTTTTTAATTTCTTGCAACTTTTTAAAACCAATTTTGCAGGTTTATATCTGGAAACTGAAACAACTAATTTGAAGATAACATTATACAATAAAACAATCATTGTCGAATTCCTATTACTTTGTTTAATGAAATTTTGTGTTGTGCTAATGTTTTTGTCTTACCATGTTGTACTCTTTAAACATAAAAAACAAAATGAAAAAATAAACTATCTGTTACCTCATCTCTTTGGACTTTTATATCTTCTGTCACATAAGACACTTTGTCCTCCAACCTGGCTTCCTGGTATCCTTCTGTCAACCATTTCACCATCCCCTTGGGACAGCCACAGACTCAGCTTCTCTAATTTCTTTCTTCGCATACTAAGAATAACATCTCTATGAATTTAGGTATTTACTGAGAGAATTAAAGTAGGCAGTTTAATATACACTTCTTAGCACAATGCTTAGCACTTAGGCTACAATTATATGTATATTATATCATAAGTATAATCATAATCTACATGGAAATAAATGATTATATCAAATAAGAAGTTTTAAACAAAGGGCCAGCCAGATAGCTCAGCAGATTAAAGCACCTGCTTAGGCAGGTGCAGGGACAGGGGTTTCATTCCTGGTATGCCGTGCAGGTCCCGCCCCTGGGGCACAATGAGACAGCAATTGAGACTGGGCATGGTGGTATGCTCCCGTAATCCCAGCACTTGGGAGGCTAAAAAGCAGGAGGATCACTGTGAGTCTGATCTGTGTAGTGAGGCCCTGTAGGCCCTGTAGATCCTATGAAATACATAAAAAAAGTTTTAAACAAACTACTAAAATCCCATACTGCTTCTGCTTATTATCTCAAATGTTTGTAACTGTATATACTTGTCATTTGTTTTGAAGATTTGATAAATAAAAACTAAAGTCATTGTAATCACAGGATCACCTCGCTTATTGGTGACAAGGCTGGATTTGAACAGAACTCAGTGACTGCTCCATTGTACCTTTGCCTCTTTACAATTAAACCCCAAATAACTGTGTCTTGCTACATGTGTGGTGACTACTGTGAAGGGATGTTTTTAGTTTAATAAATTAGCAACCAAGTGGACAGCATTGCCTCTCATCCACACTTTGGTAGGTTTTTTGTTTTGTTTTGGTTTGGTTTGGTTTTGGTTTTTTGTTTTGCAACCAAAACTTTTGAGGTTCCCCGGCAATACTGCACTCCCTTCCACTCAGGGTGCAACACATCGGCACTCCCACCCTCTCCAGCTCTTGCTCCAGCTTTTCTGCACACTGCATGTGAGGCTCTTCCATGCTCTGAAGGCAGTTCAACACCCCCGTTTCTGTGATGCCTTCTCTGGCTTTGCCCAACGAATGAGACTTTTTTCTTTGGAGCAACCATTAACACTGGTGTCAACCTACATTTAAGTATTTATTAGTCACTGCTTTTGTAGCTAAATCTTAATTCAGTATTCACAGTGTGTAGGCACCCATCTAACTGTTCTTCAAGCATTGTAACAGTTCACCCTCCTAACAAACGTTTTCCATAAGTAGCATCTTTACCCTGAAGAAACTGGATTGATTTTGCATACTCGTCCAGCCCCATTCCCTCCTCTCAGCCCATGAGTTTCTCCCTGAAGGAAACTATGACTTATTTTGCTTTGGCTTTTCACCATGGCACACATTTTGGCAATCAGCCAAGAGCAATTTTGTTGGGCTAAAGCTTAGAAAGAAATGCTGTTGTTTTATCTACAACTACACAAACCATTACAATCAACATCGATAGAGTTACACACTTCAAGAGGACACAGTGAGCAAATAACTCAGCAAAAGCCTGAGTGAACAAACTGCACTTCTGTGGTCATTTATTTATTTTTTATTAGTACACACTTGCAATGACAGTGTTTGCCTTTCTCCTAGGGAGTGGGCACATGTACATTTTCGACGGACCTCTGATGGACCAGGTGCTGCAAGCATTAATTCAGTAATTCTTACAGAAACATGCACCCAGCAATGCTTTAAAGCCCATTTTGCAAATGAGGAAACTGGGGCCTCTGGAGGCTGTGCAGCTTTCTGAGTGACAGGGTCATAGCTAACAAAGAGTTCTATGAGAATCTGACTCTTAATTCTTTTTTCTCAATTCTGCCCCCTACGTTAGGTGTAAAAAAAGGTTTATAAATTTTAAAAACAGCAAGAATATAAGGAATAAATAGTGCATGCTGCACTGAAAAAAAAAAAAAAAAAAACAGGAAAAACAGAGGTCAAGAACCCAAGAGAATTCCCTGTGAAGGCAGCTTCAGTCCTGCATAGACAATGAGACGCAGCTATGAGACAAACAGGTCTTTGTAAAGCACTGTCCACCCACAGTTTGTCGATGAAAAGATGGTTTTTGGAGTATGACAGATAAGAGCTTAAAACCTTATTCCACCTTCTCTTCGCAGGGCCTAGGGCTAGTGATCTAATTCAACTGAGCCTCACTCTCTCCAACTACAAGGGAAGATAGTAATATCCCACTCAATGTGAATTGTTATGACGATTCCACTGCGATAAGTTATACAAAACTGACTCAACTCTAGCTGCTGTCATGTCGATGCTCTCTTTCCCAGGGTGTACACCAAATGCTGTCCTAATCGTGCCCACCAGCACTCATTTCTAGCATATTTCTGTACAGCTATTCCTGAGAGAAGCTCCCACAAAAACGCCTCCTCTTTAGTTCTGGTTAGTCTTCAAATGAGGCCCCAATGTGTATTTTGCCACCAGCCATAGACTCATTCATTAACAAAATTATTTTATTTTATCAAACTGCTAGGCTTCGTTCCCAGTTTTATCAGTCTGAAGAGAGTTGATAGCTGGGAGGATACAATAAAACAGAAATTCAACTTCAATTTTCTTCAAAACTGGTACTGTCTCCTCTGCTTGAGACTAGATGAGGTGGGAAAATTATTGAGTGAAAATACCATTGAGTTAAACAAGCAAAATTTCTTTAGAGAGGTTGGTTGGCTGCAACCCTCCCCCTCCCCCCATATCAAAGTCATGTGCACAACCACCTCCCTCACGGGCAAGTTCCTCTGCCTTTTAATGGATTTTTAACTTTTACACTCTCAGATCCTTGGTAGCCCAGGAATCACTTCTCTCGATGATCAGTAGCTACACCCCAAATGCCATCTGGATTATTTACATTTCTTTGAAGTAGAATATTTTTCTCAAGATAACCAGATCTCAAGGACAAACACATACTGTGAAGAGTAGGGGGAAGTTACTATAAGAGGAATATGATTAGCTCCTATCTTTTTATACAGCTGAATTCTCAATAAAGATTATTTGATGATTAATTTTCTTTGCCCAATTCTAGATAAGGCATTCTATGTAATAATATAATGTGTTGAAATACCTTCAATTTATATCTAATATGAATTGCTGAGAAATTTCCCAGTGTGTTCCAACAGTGACCTAATCCTCTCTCTTTGGTAATTAGAACTTTGAAAAAACAAAATAACCGGCTGTCAATAAACAAGAGCTTGCTACATTTGTGTATTTTATTTACTCTTTCCCAAGATATTATGCCATTTTCCTCCTGATGGTAGCTTCCTCCATAAAAATCCCAAACCTTTCAAGCTCTACAAAAACACCAAGTGTGTTAACTCGAAGGTTCCATAAGAATTTAGAGACGGTTCCTTTGGCTAGACGACAGTCCATTGTGAACCATCACATTCATCTTCACCTGAGACCACAAAGTACAGAAGACATGGCATCTGCAAATCTGATGAGGGACAGACCGATCACCTGGATAAGGCGAGTGCAAGGAAGCCCAGATTCCTCAGGCTTACCCCAGGCTGGGCTGCCAAACGTGTGTTCAACTCTTGCCCCTCCGCTGGCATATCTTCGGCATATCTTCCTCTGCATCATCACTTTGCTATTTTTCCTATCTGAAAAATCTTCCCTATTTATCCTTCCAAAGCAAGAAGATATTCATTCACTCTCTAAGAAGCACCTCAAAGACACTTAGAGTACATCCTCAGACAGACACGTCTGCCCTTTTCAAATTATATGATGAATCAATTAAGAGGGCAGGCTCTAAATCTGGTATCTTGATTAGAACTCAGGCTTTTCCTGGAGTGGCCTGTGTGAGCAAGAACAAGCTACTTGTTCAAGCTACCCTATACACCTCTGTTCTCCTTCTGTAAAGTGGGCGTGCTAATGACTTACCCCTGAGAAATTCTATGGGCTTCAAATGAATGAACAGCAACCACACTCAAGTCTTGGCATATAATAAAATCTCAGAAAGTAAGATGCTCTCTTAATTAATTCTGCTTAGCCAGGCCCCACATCCGTGTGCCAAGGCTGGGCTCAATGTCCACTTCTTCCGTGACATTTCCCTTACTATGCTTTCCCAGGGATATTTTATTCCTTTTTCCCTTTAACAAACATTTATTCACAAAATAGGATTTATCTTTTTGTGCCAACCCTAATCAAGAAATAATGACTGCTTAGAGTTGGATCAAAAAAGCAATGTGAGGCCAATTTCAAAGCCTCTGGAGGGGCAGATTATATGTAAAGACTGAGGAATGTTGCGTGATGGGAATATAAAATAGTCATGTTGAAGGGTTGCTGAGTGACAGTATGCAGCTGTACATCTGTATAAGCAAAATACTCCTCTCATACCTTGTGGTTATATTTAGGTATGTTAACTTCTCTGAGCTCCAGTTTCCTCCTTTGTATATGTGTTTTAAAGAACAATACCTTCAAGTACTATTGGGAAATTGGACAGGCATTATAAATACAGCACCTTATTAGAGGTTGGCATGTAGGAACCATAACCATGAAGTAAGCTCTCACTGTCTAATAAAGTGACCTGAGCCTTGCTGATGCAGTGACAAGTGCCCAGAATTGCAACTCATGGTCCACTTATTTACCTCAAAGTGCCAACACTGCAATTAAACAATTCTGTTGAAAAGCATCCACACAGAGAGCACACTGGCCAAGCAATGGCCGTGACTCATCCACACGGCTGACACTGACAAAGG
>NDGM010958249.1:0-11456 GCA_002564305.1 Octomys mimax | reverse complement strand
AAGGGGGAGGGGAGGAGAGAGACAGAGGGAGGGAGGGAGAGAGAGAGAGAGAGAGAGAGAGAGAGAAAGAGAGAGAGAGTTTTCCAGTTAACAAGTATTAGAGTCTGAGTGTGAATTTCAAGCTAGGGCTTTTTCCTACACAGCATGCAGTTTCATTTTTAGAAACCAAAATGCAGCTGCTCCTCAGAGATGAAAGTTTCAGTTTGTTTTACAATCAAGAGGTGTCCGTGTGTGTATATGCATACACACTGTGACTTAGAATTTAAATTCTCCTATCAGGTGATGTTACTGGATAAGAATTTTATATACTTACAAAATCATACGAGTAACTGCATTTTATCATCAAAGGTTTAGACTGGGAATTTTAGCTTCAAAGAATTTTCTTAGAGCAAAATAAATCAAATTTTAATTTTTAAGTTAATACATATATTATAGCTTTTGATTGCTGAGTCTTCCCGTAAGATTTGGGTGGATAATAATAATATGGATCATGGAGAGTCTTTATTTTATTTGGTTTTTAGTTGTTCCAGCTGTTCAGATAACGAGATAGAGTCTTAATTTTTTTCTTTTTTAGAAGTTAAAAATTGGAGGAGGAAAAGCTTCAGAGTCTGAAACTAGCCCTTGGCCACTAATTGGGGTGGATTAAGATGGTCTCAAATAAAAAAAATGTAAGTGTCCAGGTTCTTGTGAACGGCAAGGAAAGAGAGGCCACGTGTACGTCCCGGAATATGTAGTAAGTGCCAAGATTGCTGAAGGTGGCCCGGAAGGCAGCGGCAGGAGCCAGGGAAGGGGCTGAGGCCATGCAGGGCCACAAGGACTTGGGGTTTTCAGGTTTAAGGACCTCTGCCTTTTTGCTGCCTCCTAGTGAATTCCTCACAGCCAGTGCTCTGCCACCTGGGGCACAGCAATCTCTTCGGCTTTTATCATTTTATTTTGAAGCTCTTTTAAGAAATAGAAGTGTCTAACCTCACGGTGGTGCGTGGCACTAAAGGTAAGGAGCGACTGACTCGTTCAGCTCCTGTGTGCTCGCATGCTGCGTAGGTGGCACTGTGTTTCCTAGCACGTCGTTGGAACCACACTCAGGGTGGTCGTGTGCATCCTCCTCTTCCTCTGTGATGAAGCTGGGCATAAGCACTGCAGAGCTTTGCTGGGGAGGGCCAGGCTTGGAGTGGTGTCTGAGATGAGTGTTTGACCTGTCTGTGGCTTATTAAACCATAAAGTCTCTTCTGAGCATCCTTGTCTAAGAAATAATGTTTGGGGACTCCGCTTACCCATCTCAGGGTGCCTGGAGTGAGGCCAGCGCGTCTCGTTGTCAGTCCTGGCCACACTGTGCATTTATCTGCACCGTTACTGACCATGCAGAGCAGCCAGAACTTTTAATAAATGAAGGCAAATTTAAAGTCATAGATGTCCTAAATGAATGGACTTTCCAAATAAAAATTTTCACTAAAATAAAATTTGTTTTATAAAGAAATAAATAAAAAATACTTTTTTATGTATTATTTTTTCCTATTTTTCTCCCATCAGTCCTGTGAAAGAATTAACATTTCCTATCATTAACATTATCATCAAAGCACAGTCCTTCCCAGGATTTGTACTGGGGCCGTTTGCCTACCGTACAGGTGAGAGTGTTCAGGACCAGGAGCGTGAGGAGCCTGCCTGAGCTGCAGTTTCTCCGGATGTGGGCTGTCCCCTCACATGCATGCACATCCCCAGGCTTTTTTCCAAAGGCTCTCTCACCCAAATGAAGGGATAAATTTATCTTGTTTGAGTGTAGGCATTTTATCTCTTAGCCTCCAACTGCAGACTTCCTATGTTACTCTGTGTCTTGTCCCTTTATAGTAAGAATATCCAACAAGACAATTCTCATATCTGCTACTGTATGCCAAATTTGCTTTGTGTAGTTCTTGATTAGTGACTCACTGGCCAGAGTGAGCTGGGGGTCTGTTCTCTGATAGTGCATTAATAATATATAAGCATGAAAGCTTCTTCCCAGAGAATATTTGAGCTTTGACATATCGAACACCAGCATTTTAAATTAAAGCTGTGCTGTTGGGGCATTTAAAAAACCAGAGAGCTTGGAGAGAGTGTTTCATACATAACAAAATAGACCTGGGTTCACATGTCGTGTACTCTGACGATAGTGTGCCTGATCCGTTTAATGGTGTTAGGGGTTTGAATTGAATTTCCCAGTTATCATGACCTGGACGTCTTTTAGACCAAGAAATAAATTGTTCTGCAGAGTTTTGATTTATTAGAAGAAACAATATAGCAACCTAGTGGATTTTCTCTACATCACTAAGGCTAGGAATAAAGAACTGAATCCTATTCTGAATCCTTTCAGTTAGGAGGCTATCAAGGTTAAAACAGTGTGTGGTGGCCGTCGGGACCCTGTGGTTCGGTTCTGGGCTTCCCGGGTTGCTTCTTCTACCCAAGTCACCTGCGCTTGGCCAGTGAGCTTGCTTCTGCTTGTGGTGCTAGGCTTGTGCAGGTTGGGAAGTCGCCTGGATTAAGGCTTTTCCTCAGTGTAAGTGGATGGGGACATTGTGTGTCTTGCACACAGTTACACATACTTCTGTGTAATACACCTATACATGCGGCTCTCACAAAGGGTCTTCTTCAAGGCAGTGCAGCAGAGAGTCCCAGAGGTCAGGGATAATCCCCGCTTTTGCCTCAGGCATTTTATAGATTGATCAATGTGTAGATTATTTTTCTTTAAATGCTTATATAGTAGATAATCTCCGAATTGGTAGATAGTGAGACACAGGATAGCTCCGTCTACAGAATAACTGGTACAGAACTAGAGGAAGGACCAACTGGAGGGGCCCAGCGGAGTCCCAGACCCTTTAATTTCTGGTGAGTAGTCTTCCTTCTAGGAGATCCTGTGTTGGCATGGACTTTAAACTGGGATGGCCGTCCTCCTCCTCCTATATCTGTGTCACGAAGAGCTGTCAGTCCCTGGGGCCCCTGTCTGTGGGGTGGTGGAGTGAAAGCTGGCACCCACAGGTAGCAGGGGACTACACCCCTGTGAGGGTGACGTCAACGTGCTGTGTGCTGTTGAGCACAGGCTTACTTTGAAGAGGTCACTCCTGACCTCTGAATACTTTGATCCTAGCTTGAAACTTGATGACAGGTTACAGTGAAATCCAAAGTGAATTGGAACTTTAATTACATTTCTTATGTGTTTAATTGTTTAATGTGTTGGACAATCCAACTTGCCCATTTCATATTTAGTTATACCGAGACTCTCCTTCAGTTGAGTTTGAGGAGACTCTGAAGGGTATTGATGCTTTAGCAGAATACTTGATTTTATAAAATTTCAGCATAAGAGATTGAGTGTTTTGGTATTAGGTTCGTATTGACTCGATATTGACACATCTAAATGCAGAACTGACGAAGGCTAAATCGCAAGGGCTTATGTTTAATTTTAACATATGGCTAACTGGTCATTTTGAGTATACTGGGTAGGTTGGCAACCTGAAGATAAGACTGGTTTGGAAAATAGTCAAATATTCATTTTAAATGTTCATTAGCAGACTATTTGCACTTGGTTTTAAAATTCATTTGGAAAGTGAGAATGCACACTTATCTAAAATTGCCAATAAGCAGATCTCATAGAGGTGTTCATAGGTTAACTACTTAATGATTAATTTATATGTAAGTAGTATTTTTTTTAATTCAGAGAAAACATCAAGCAGCTGCGGATGATGTTAATGATGAATAGTGCTGAAGGTTTAAAGATTCCATGATTTAATTGTGGCAAGCCTATCTGTTATCTTAAAAACAGACTAGGAAAACAATAGAAGACCCTTAACAGAGTCCAGAGAGTGTTGGCCCAGGAGAGAAAAGGTGAAGCCCCAAGCCCTCGTCCCGGTTTGGTCACAGGTTCCTGGCTAGTAGTCCTTTGGGGATGGTTAAGGTAAAGCTGATGCTGTTCTTGAAACTGTGTGTCTGTTCTGTAAACCATCAGGGAAATTCAGTAAGCAGAACTTACTCCAAAATGTACGGAACTACAGCAAGGATAAAGTAATAATCACACTATTTCATTAGTTTACAACTGAAGATATTGCTGACATTTGGAATCTTGATAAAGGAAGGGAGTCTTTGCTGACTTGTAGGCTACGATGTCTTGCGACTCCAGAGAAATTAACTGAGCTCTTGATCAGAGGGTGCAGTGTGTGTGATCCAGGAGCTTGGCTCCTGGGTTTAGTGAGGACGGCTTTGTGATAGTAAAGGCACGGGAAGCCAGAGCATTAATATGTAGAGGGTTGCCTGATTAGTTTAATCAATGCCTTTTTCAAAGTCGGGTGTGAGACTGCTCAGGAAGCTGCCGTGAGCCTGCTGGCCCAAGAAGAGCCTGGCCGTTCTGCGGGGGTCCTTGCTGTTGCTTCGGGAGGATCAGACCCGAGGACAGCTCCGTACGGCTCTGCTCTGGAGTGGTTTGTTTGCCGTGTGTGGGCTGCTGCTTTCTTTTCTTTTCCTCTTCTCTTGATTGATTTGTCTGTTCGTGTCCTCTTCTAGTACTTTTCCCATCTGAACCAAAAACACTTTGCAAATATCAAAAGCTCAAATTGTGAAAAGATCATTGATTTTTTTTCACAGCCCTGAACGTAGGCTGTCACACATCATTTATTTCTGAGATAGGAAGATTGATAGTGTAGTATTAAATTCTTTCTTAAATATTTTTTTTTTTTTGCTATGGCAGTGACCTAAATTCAAAACAGTTTTGTATTTGTCTTCATTTATTAGAATTGCTGTTTACAAATATATGCTTTCTAGGATAGCATGGTTACCATGTTGCTATCTGAAATAGTAATAGCATGTCAATAAAAAGTTTGTTGGGTTAAAACTTGCTCTATGATGGCCAAATGGTTTTCCAGGATACTCAAAAAGAAAATAGGCTGCTGACTTTTATTGAAGTTGACCTGGCCTTGTCCAGCTCTCTAACACTCGTTCAGAAATCAGTAGAGCTTGAGAGTCTTGGGGCCCCACTGAGGCTCCTCAGCCTCCTTTCCTCTGCGTTGCTCTCTCCCTTTACCATTTGTCATCTTTAAGGAAAGCTCGGCTTGGAATCGCAATCTGTGGGTTCAGAAGACCATCCATGAGGGTAAGGTCAAGTCCATAAGAACACCAGTAGGTTTGGCTGTTGCTTGCTCATTTTCTGTTTTTTTGACAGGGTCTTGCTCTGTAGTCCAGGCCAGCCTTGAACTCATTATGTAGCGCCAGGCTGGCCTCAAACTTGTGGCAATCCTCCTGCCTCAGCCTCCTGGTTGCAAGGATTTCACGCGTGCACCACCATGCCAGGCTGACCCAACTGATGTGGAAATGCTCAGGAGGAGGAAAATTCTGGGCATGTCTTTGTCATTTCTCTATGTGTTCTGATGCCTCCCAGTAACTGTCTTCCCACTGCCTCTTGTGAATGGAGGGATGCACTTCTGATCCTCATCCCAGGGATGGGCCGGGTGACGGTGATCAGAAGCCAGGACTCCTAGAAATGCTCTTTATTAAGATCAAGGTTGTATACTACAAAAATCGAAAGCATTAGATTTGGAATTCACCAGGCAAAATATGAACCATGAGACTTAGCTTTTTCCAGTCAAGTAACCCTTGGAAAAATTATTTTAGCTCTCTGAGCCTGAATCCTGTAATCTACAAATAAGGATGGTGCTCAGTTCGCAGAGTCATTGTGAAATCAAATGAGAAAATGCATGTAGGGCAGCTGCCATTTGTCCTCTAGGCATCCAGGCACTTTGCTGAGGCTCGTAATCTTAGGGCGTCCTCCCAGATCAGGTCAGGCCCAGGGTGCTGCCAGGGAGTGTGTGCACAGGCTGGGGATCTGTTTGCTTATTTCCCATAGTTTCTAAGGCCCGAGGCCATCAGCCAGCCTCTTAGGAATGAAAAGAAACCAGTTCAGGTTAACTAGTCCATACCTGATAGGAAATTAATGAAAGCAAAATTTCCTATTCTCACATGCCATTCAATGCGGAAAAGTTCAACTTGGATCCCCAAAATGTGTGTCTCCCCCATAAGTGCCTTTGTATTTGGTCATATTCATTCATTCATTCATTCATTCATTCATTCATTCAGATACAGGGTCTTGCTATGCAGCTCGAACTCTTAGTGGTCCTCTTGTCTCAGCCTCCCCAGCACTGGGATTAGACATGTGCCACCACACCCAGTTTGGGGCCAGGACAGCATGCAGTATTGCGGATTGAGCCTGGGTCCTTGTGCTTGCCAGGCAGGCACGCCACCAAGCTATCTCCCCAGCCCAAGCGCCTTTTTGCTTTACTGTAACAAGATTCCTGAGACTGAGTAGTTCTTAAAAACAGAGATTCATTAACTCAGAGATGTGGAACAGAAGAGCATGCTGCTGGCACCTGCTTAGCTCTGGTAGGAGCTGTGGCCAGTGGTGTCACAGTGCAGGCAGGGTTGTCTGGTAAGATAGGAAGCCAGAGCGTGCCCGGGGAGACACCAGTTTCCCTTATAACACAAGTGGCTTTGGTGGGCTGAATACTTTTCTTGAGAAAAGTAGTTTCATTCCTACAGACTTTATCGCCTCCCAGCAGATCCCAGATCTTACAAGTCTTGTTACCTGGGCAGTGCTGCCCTGGGGTCAGTCTTGCAGCACTGAACCTCAGGGCACACGTTGTGTCCCGACCACGTTACCACGTTACCCAGAAACTCGCTAGCAGACTTGAACTGTGTTTCCTTTGAATCGATTGGGCTCTGACACTGCCTACGTGGAGTTTGACTCTGATCCCATAAGTGAAGGATTCCGTCCAAGACCTCTCTTACTGTTGACATCATTTGCAAGTAGTAGGTTGTTGCTTATGCCTCTGACCAGCTGCTGAAAATCAAGATTTCATGTCCTCCCCCCACTTGACTTCACTTAGTCTGCTAGACTGACTCACGAGACTCAAGGAAGTGCTTCCTATACTGATGTATTGGCGTGGATGCGGGAGGCGGAGGAGCAGCCAGATGAAAGCAGCGCAGAGAGCGCCGGGAAGTGACTGGGACCTCCGTCACTTCTCCTGGTGTGGAAGCTTTCCGTGCCCTCCGCAGGGTCAGCACATGGAAGCTCCAAACCCGGATTCTTTGGGGTTTTGTAGAGGTGTACTCTGTAACCACGATAGGCAGAATCACGGGCATTGTTCCAGTCACTTGTCACTGAGATGAAATGCCCAGCACTCAAATTGAAGGAGGAGAGGATTATTTTGGCTCAGTTGGTGGAGGTTTCGGTTTGTGTAGTTGGCCGGCTCCAAGGCAGGACAGCTTGGCAAACAGGTATAGGGGAGTAGCCAGGAGTTAAGGGAACTGGGAGAGACACGGCCTGCCAGGTGACCCACGGTGACCCGTGTCTTCAGCAGGGTCTGCCTTCCAGAAGCAAGTCTGATTTAATGCCCCCATAATCCAGGTACTTTCCAGAGGTCCCACCTGTGGTTGCATGAGGATTTAGGAAAACGCAGATAGAAGCTGTCACAGCCATGAGTGGGTGCAGCTTCCAGCCCCTCCATCCTCTGTGGAGGTTGTGAGGCTGAAAGTTTTGCCCTGGAAGCTCATGCTTGCTTCTCCTGGCAAGTGGCCCCATCCTGAAACTAGTCAGGAGCTCAGAAGTCTTAGAACCAAAGGTGCGCCTCTCAGCCGAGAAATCACTAGGTGTCAGGAGCTGGGGTCAGAAGACTCTCGGGGCACTTGTGTCTGCATGTGTTTTAGGAGCTCTGTGCTCCGAAGCAGGAGCCAGTTCATCAGTTACCACCTAGGCTACTGAACTGCTCTCTGGGAAGGGGTGGGCCAGAGGAGCACTTAGCTGTCCACTGGTAGAGGCATGAGGAGTCAAGGGGGAGGGTGGAGGCAGACAGTAGAGAGTTTGCTTGCCAGCCAGCTCCGGCTGCCTATTGTGGAGTGCTCATTGCTTATGCTGGGAGACCCCGCAAAGCAGTAACATGACCCAGGCCATAGCTGGGTGAGTCTCCAGGCTGTGGTGTGGCTGCGATGCTTGTGGTCGAGTGCCGGGCCTGGGGAAGTGCCTAGAATTGGAAACGCAACCTAGTGTTGTTGGGCTTGCCCAGCGCCCTGGGTGCCGGGGGGTCCCCGACACTCGGAGCAGCCCTGCAGGGTCAGAGGTGCGACTGCGTTGCTGTTGCGTGTCGTCTGGAGTATGGCAGGCCCAGCACTCTCCAAGTGTTCTTGAAGCTCATTTGCTGCCGTGTCTTGAGACTATTTCTTGAGGAGGCTTTTGGATAGACTGTATCCACGTTTGCTGTAAGCCGCTGAGACTATTCTCATTTTTGTTTTAGGAGCAGCCACTTGAGTTTTACTGTGCTGTGTGCTTTTTGTCTCATTTGGGAGTTTAAATTATTTCAAAATGGATAGAGACTGTGGAATAGAGAGTCCCAAATCACAGGACAATTTGAAGTTCATTGACAAGGATAGTGAGGAGAGTGTGCTTTGCAGAATATTTTACTTTTGAGTTTCTCTAGTGTAATTAGTTTTTTTTTTTTAATTTTAGGGGAGAATCAGCTTTCAGCAGAAAGGGATAGAGAGGGGATCAATCTAATACCTCACGGTAGAGGAGGAGGCCGCTTTGGGCCGGCTGCAGCTACTCTCTGGACACTGCTGCATGGCTGATTCTGCAGAAAGCAGGGATGTCTAGAGAGCCCTTTTCCTGCCGCTGCTTTGCACACCTGATGGCGACCTTGGCAGAATATTTTAGGAGTCTAGTCCATGACAGTAGCGGTAGACCTTGCCTTCATCTGCAGAGAGGACATTGGTGTCATTCTCAATCTTAGGCCCCTCTCCAGCTGAACGCATTTCCTTCAGAGATACTCGGGGCTGTTTTGTCTCTTCATTTTCCTGAGTGGAGACAGGCGGAGCAGGTTGAGGTTAACAGAGGCTGCCGAGTCCTTCTGGGCCCCAGGAGGCCGGAACTCAGCTTAGATGGCTGTTTTAGGGCGTGTTGTTGGGTGTGGCCTTCGTGAGCGTCCTTCAGACTCAGCAGCAGCGTCCAGCAACTCTGCACTGTCCCTTCCTGAGACACTGACTGTGGGCGGAGTGGCTGGCCTCCATTCTGGGAGGAGCACATCCGTGTCTGTTCTGGCTCACCGCTCCGGGTTGCAGGCCTCACTCGCCGTATCCCTCCTGCCCGTTTCCTCCCTTTCCAGCGCTGCGCCCCTTGTGCCTGTGCTTCTGCAGTGGGCGGTCCTGCTTCCCTACACTTTCCGTCCCCTCCTTCGGCTGTAGTGCGGAAAGCCTCCCAAGCCTCCACAGGGGTAACCGGACGCTGGTACGCCTCTGCAGGCCTGTAGCTGCCGCTCTTGCCTCTGAGAACCTCTGCACCTGTCTTGATGTATTTCTTTTTTTTATCTTTTTACAAAGCTGATTTTTTGTTTAGCTTTATTTTTATTCACTATCTGTTTTCTCAGGCCCTATGTCCTCTCTCTCTCACTAACCCCCATCTCTGTCTCTCCCCCCCATCTCTCTCTGTTTCCTTTATTTCTGAGAGATAGAGTCTCACCATGTAGTTCACGCTGGCTTTGAGCCCACTACATAGCCCCGGCTGACCCCCAAGTCCCCCCCCCATCCTCCAGCCTCCGCCTCCAGGGTGCTGGGGTGACAGGTGTGCACCGCCATGCCCAGCCCTGTTTCAGTTTCTTGTACTTGAATCATGAGCTGGATCATGTTCTGGATTCCACCCTGGAACTCTGGACCTTGACTGCCAGCTGTCCGCCCAGGCAGGTCTGTGTGGTGCCAGCGCGTCCCTCCGAGCCTGGGCCCTCCTCTGGACGCTGGTGCACTCCCAGGGCAGGAAGCCATCCGTCTCCTCATTTCTGCTGCTTGTGTTTTGGTCCCCAGTGACGAAGCATTGCTGCGGCTGCTGGCTGGGGCTCCGAGGCCTCTCGGGTTCTGTCCTTCCCAGGCTGCCGACTCATGTGCCTCAGCCCTGTGGCTTCCGGGCAGGCCCTAGAAGACAGGTGGCGTTGGCCCTGCAAGTCCTGCTGCCTCTCCTTGGTGCCAGCCACTTCAAAATATTTATTGCTGTTTGGTCACAGTTGTGTTTACAGTTAACATGCCTTTTCTTTTAATAAATATACTTCATATTTTAAAGAGTGATTTTTGGAATAGATGGATGATAGTGGCCTCAAATAATGCCAGATTTATGGAAATCCCACTCAGGTTATGAGCCTTTCGTACACAAATGCTGATATAAAACAGATGTATACGAATGTTGATTAGAAAAACTTTTAAATACATAATTACCGAGTTTCTAGAGAAAACTGTACCAACTTACTGAGATTTTTTTCTCCCTTCTTGGCACTGCCTCGTAACCGTGCCGTCTTCGTTTGGTGGGCTTCTGTTTGCGCGGTCAGCCGCAAACTTCCTGTTACCGTTCCGAATGGAAACGTGCTACAGTTTAAATTCAGAGTCTGCCTAGGATTTCCTCATTCCTACTGTATTCAGCGTTCGCATTACACCACTGATAAACGGTATCGGGTCAGAAAATGAGACAATCTGAATTCTCTAGAACCTGTGCCCGAGATCTGCTGCTGCTGAAACAGTCAATGGCGTTCCCCACCCCACCCCCTAAGCGACAGCAGAGTGAACGGTGTAGCTCACGGGAAGAGCTGACATGAAGCAGCACCGTCTGTGAGGACTGGAGACTGTGGCTGTTGGGGACAGACAAGTGCCTATGCCCGCATTCGGTTCTTACTTTGCTGAATGTGCTGCGAAGGTGGATCATAATCAGAGAGGAGTTTTAATACGCTTGTTAAATATGCATTCTCAAAACCTTTATTCCCAGTGACTCAAGATCCTGCGATGGGAAGAAGGCCGTCGTTTGTATTGCTCTGCGTCAGGGGGCCGCTACGTTTTCCACTAAATGTTTATCACCTATGATGACGGGAATAATAGAAATGTCATCTAGCATTTATGTAGTGCTTTTTATTGTTTTGTCAATAAACTATTTATTAAAGTGACCACGTACATTTTTCATTTATCTTCAGAATAAATCGGAGTGACAGATATACCAGGTAGCAGTAAATGGGGCCTGCTTCCTTTCCTGCTCCGGACGTTGGCTTCTTACAGCAGGAATGACAGATTTATTTTTTTGGTGCAGAAACTAAAAATAGAAGGAATGTGTAACACGCCAAAAGTTATACATCGAGTTTGTAACAAATGCAGACTCAAATTATCCATAGTCTGACTTTTCCACTTTAATTTATTATAGATTTAAGTGGTTTTACATTTCTTTCAATAATTTCCTTGCATTGTCACTGAAATAGAAAATTACTGTGAAGCCAAAGTTGAATAAAATAAAGAATTGGAATGTAGAATGGATAAGAAAATATTGTTTTCCAAGGTAAAATATTATCTTATTTTTTTTTTTAAATATTTTTTTTATTTATTTATTTAGAGAGAGAGAGAGAGAGAAAGTGTGTGTGTGTGTGTGTGTGTGTGTG